>JAHXHD010000045.1:0-32500 GCA_019857685.1 Papiliotrema terrestris | reverse complement strand
AAGAGACAGGTTGTTATGTACATGCGGAAGAAGAAGAAGCAAGAAGCAGTCACCACTACATCATGCAAAGCATGTTTGAGTCCAGTCCATGGTCTTACCTGCACTTGTTCGCCTTGTCCACCAGGACTAGCGTCACCGTACAGTCTTACACCGTACAATGGCTCCTGTCCGCGACGATAAAGTGGCTGTGACGCAAGCATGCATCGCCATCTGCATGTGATACAACTCCCCTCCCCGCGAGAAACCGCTCAATCACTGTCGTCCTGAATGACAATGACATCCTGCAACGCCGCCTCGTCATCTGCGACCTCTTCGTCCGCCTCGGCGTCATCCAAGTCGTCGTACAGCTCGTAAATCGCATCTTCCTCGTACCCGTTGATCAGCTCGCCCAGAATCGCAGTCGCCATATCTGGCATCAGCCCGGCACCCGAGGTTTACCGTAGCAACTCTGTCCAACCCACCTTGTATGCTGTTCATCTCCCCTTCATCGAGCCCATGAGACTCATCGACTGGCTGCCCAAACGCAATCGTCCCCATCGTCGCGATGAACTCGTGTCCTAGCCCCACGAACTCGCGCTTCGCTCCGTGTAGCGTGACGACGTCAACCAAGTTGATCCCCTGCGGCCGAGCGTAGGTGTCGTCATCGGGCAAACGCGCTTGACTTGCTTGCGGCAGGACCGGGACGACGAAGTCGGGTCCGTCGTTGGAGTATGACGGGACTTCGTCGGATGATCGAGGCGGCTTGAGCGTCGCGTTCGTGTACCGCGGGAAGAGGAGGTGGTGAAATAGGTACAGCGCATGAGACGTGATATCCATCGTCCTGGCACTCAGCAAGCTTGATCAGTTTGAGCGTGGCGCTGATACCCACTCCTTGCCGTCGACGTCTTCTGCGCAGACGCCCCAAATCTTCACAGCTGATCGGCGTAGGATGCTGACCAGGGCAGGCACCACGAGGGATTGTTGTCCGACGAGGATAATCGAGTTGCCGTCCGCTATAGACAGCATGGTCAGGGACCGGAGGATGAGCATCGTGAGCTTGTGCACCTGTCCATCAGCCCCTCTCTCCCAGTCATCGGCGTCAATACCGCATACCATGTCTTTTGGTCCTGGCGGCGGCAAGATGAGGCACCGGCTCAGCCTCTCGAGGACGGGGTCGCCGCTCGCGCTCGGCCAAGTCGCGCTCGGCATCATAAGGTACCGGAAGTTATCTCTGACTGCGGTTTAGCTCCGATTCGTGTGAGTGACTGACTCACACGTCGCTGCCGCCCATACCACGCGCATGCCGCGGAGGACGATGTCTAGAGGTAGATGTGACGAGGTGAGACCTAATGCGATGGAGACTAGGCCATCGCCGGTCCTAGATTTCAGCTTATACCCGACATAGCTTTCTTAAAGTACTAACCAATCCGCGCAAAACCAACACCAGGCCTGTGCCATGTCCGCGACAGCAAATGCCAGCTCTTCGAACCATGCTTTCCAAGCTTCCTCAGGCTGAATTTCCGGCAGGCCCTGCGGCTGCTTGACCGCTTGGACAGCGCGAACCTGCGTGTGCGAAGATCTTTGTGTCCCGTTCGGCTGTACAGATGCAAGCGGCGGCGACGCTGGCGGCCGTCGAGCTGTGATGCGCGCCTTAATCTCCGCGTTGAAACGTTCTTGCAGCATCGCCCGGGCGGAGTCCGCAGCAAAGATGCGCTCGACGAGCATCTTCAGGCAATCTTCCATCTCCGCCTCGAAAAGACCAGTCGCCATGATGCCGCGGAATAGCCACGTCATGCGTGCGCATAAAAAGAGGATATCGGTTGAAACCACGACCTGAATATCAGCAAGCCAAGAGGCTGGGCCCGAAAAGCAAACCAACCTCCTCGAGACGGAAATCTGGACAGTCTGGCGTCTCCAAAGTCGGGGTGACGACCCTCAGACATCCGGCCAGACACCGCGCCGAAATTTCAACAAGCCGATTAAAAGGTATGGAGGCGTCTCCGCACGCTTGAAGCAGCTCGGCGCAGTATCGACCATACTCGCCCTCTCTGTCGATCGTCGGAGGGGGACGGTAGTTGAGTATACGATACAGGACAGGCTGCCACCTGGTCGCCTCGTCAAAGCTTGTCTGAAACTTAGACAGGGGGCTATAGTTGAACATGTACGACAAGAGCTGCACGTCAGCGTCTTGGCTCGTCAAAGCCGATTCACGCTTGCACTGACCTCGGATCTTTGATCCAGCATTGCAGCCTCGGGCGTCTCGTCCAATGTCACTCCTGTCATGATATTCCCGCCGCCCATGTCAATGTCTTCCACGGCTGCGAGCTCAGCAGCAGGGGCAGGCGAAGGACTCAGAGGGTCCGGCCTCTCGTCAACCCGTTGCCTGTGAGACGGTGAACGCCTCGAGGGTGAAGGCGACGGGCTGTGCCGAGGCGCCACCGATTCCGTTCGTTGCCGCTTCACCCGTGCCACCCTCGGTGAGGTGTTAAATGCGTTGTTGAACGATGTGAATTTTGGCTGTGGAATGACCACCGGCTCAGGCGGCGGCAGCATCCCTCGGCCTGAGCGTGAGCGGTAATTCTGCTCCCTGACAGAACATCACTCAACGCACCCTTCCCCTTGCTCGCTGTTCTCTGCAAGAACGACTCTTCCATGGCTTTGCCGCGAGGCGAGACGAATTTGCTGGGGCTTCCTGGCGGCTTCTGTGTACCAGTATCATGCCGCCGTTTAATCGCTGAGCTGAGAACAGCGTGATTCTAGCGTGAGCTGGAGGAGGACACTAGAAGGACAACATACTGAGAACACAGCCTGCGTCTTGACGTTCTCCAATTGCCTTGCAGTTTCTCTTTCCTTCTCCTTGGCCTGCAAAGCCATGTCATCCATAGCCGCCTGCAACCTTTCCAGCTTGGCCTTGTGTTCCTGCTCCATCTATCCGTCAGCACTTCGTTCTACTCGTCATTGCTCGGTGCGGCTCACCATCTGCATCCGGCGGCGCACGGAACTAGCAGCGCCCTCAGACGTGAACAACTTGTTCCTCTCCTCCTCGTACTTCTTCTTCCAGTCGACATCATCATCGCCCAACGGTTTCCGCTCGGTCTCATCCCTTATCGCCGCTTCGTTCTCCCTCTTCTCCCTGGCTTCCGCCTTCAGCCTCTCGTCCTCGAGCTCCCGCTTCACTCTCGCTAGCTCCTTCTCCAACGCTTCCTTTGCCAGACGAATGCTGTCCGCCTCGAGTGCCGCCTTTCGCGCCAAAGAACCCTGTGATGCAGGCGGAGTGGATTGAGATGACCCGGCCGGGATGGGCGCAAGCTGCGGGCTCATCGCTCTTGACGGATAGTTGATGGGCTTCGAAATAGGGTGATGTCCGGCCGAGATCGAACGCGATAAGGTTCTACTATTGGGGTTCGGAAACCGTTGAGACGAGTTGTGTTGCTGTTGTAGATGTTGAAGCGGCCCAGACGTCGATTTCGTCATTTGCCGGACAGTGCTGGGTCCAGGTCCAGCTGTAGCAGACGCGGTTCCGTTGATCGCCCCATTGTCGAGCTGCATGGCAGCCATCATCGCCCTCCGGCGGGCTTCTGCCCCGGCCGCAACGCTCGCCGGATCCTCATTTCTCCTCGCGGCCGGCAGAGCGATACTCGGCTTGGCGTGCTTGTCCACCACGTCGGGCGTAGGCACATGTCGGTACGTCCCGTTCGGGTTCATCTCGACCATGGGCGGCTCTTCATCGTCCTCGTCTCCATTCTCCTGTCCGCGTGACCGCCCGTTGGTCGTACTGGACCGCCCTCCGGCGCCCCAATACTGCTGCCGGTCGTCCACCTGCGCGATATAACGCTCTGCATCTTCTTGTCTCTTGCCACCATGCTCCCACCCGAAACCGCCTCCTCCAGCTCGCGGTTCGGTGTTAAGTGGGGCTGGATCCCGCGGTGCAGGTCGAGCGCGACTAGGTATGACTGGGCGGGATGGACCCGCTTGCGGCGTGCTCGTGCGGGATGTGCTCGCCGGAGACGGTCGATTCGCCGGACGCGCAACGACATGATGTTTGGATGCGACGATTCTCGGCTTTGGATGAGGCTGGGGCTGAGGCTGTGCCCTGGGAGCCTGAGAAGCCTGTATGACCGAATCAATCTCAAGCAGTGCGGCATCGTCGAGGACCAAGTCGCCGAACTCGTCCCCGTCATCGGATCCACCCATACTGCCGATTGAGCAGATGAGGGATCAAGCCAATGGGGCTCGAGAATGGGAGTGGTGACAGGGAAGCTGAGTTATATCGACAAGGGCAAGGACATTGGCATGATGCGTATCAAGTTCGGGTGCTGAAAGTCCAGTCAACCTGTGAGGAAAAGCACGACGCGTGCGATGGAAGCGGGAGCAAAAAGTCACGCGACGACGGTCCGACCCGACTTGGTTCGGCTAGGTCGCCAGCGTGTGACTTTGTAGGAGATGGCCGAGGGGGGGGCGACGTATCAAGCGATGATGACCGATGGTGTTCGCAACGAATATAATAAGAGTCAACTCCGGCAACTGGACTCCACTCGCACGTCCCACTTTATTTCTGTCTTCTCTTTCCCATCTTCCCCCTGCTCACCACGAATCCCCCGGCATGTTCAAGAAGCTCTCCTCAGCGATCAGCTCCGTGACGGGCACGCCGGACCCGAAACCGCTCGCATCGCATAGAGGACCTGCACGGGCAAAAGCTTACTCGTCGCTCGCTCAAGACCTCGCTGAAGCAAACGTGCCAGTCGACCACTCCGACTGCGCCGCATGTGACCAGCCATGCCCTGTGAAGCCCTCTTCCAATGGGTATACCGGTCAGGTCGTCGCCGGCGGGGTGTGGGATGGAAAGGATTATGAAGAGTACGTCGCCGACAAATACGGTGACCTCGGCGCATTGCCCTCAGGGTTCGAGCAGGATTGGGATACCGACTTGCCCGGCTCGGGAGGTCCGCCACGGGGCCGTGTCGTGGTCATCTCGACGGGAAAGAGTGATTGGGAGCGCGATCACACGGTCCGTCAAATGTCTTCACCCGTTGATCCCTTATCTGATAAGCAGGACGAAAAAGGCAGTCTGGCCCACAAGCTCAACAAACACATTGCCAGCCTAAGCCTTCCGGAACCAAAGAACGACGAAGATGTCAAGGGTGTACAAGCATATGTGAAGCCCACCACGGACATCGCGAGCTCGACTTTGCCGGCCCCAAGCTTGTACTCGTCTTCGTTGATCTCACAGTCGGATGACCCGGAAGACCAAACGGTGCTTGTCTTCCCGGACTGGAAGGTGGTGCACGAGGTGGAGAACTCGGCCGAGGGTGCCAAGAGCTTGTATGATAATGTGTTGAAGGCCGGGGTGGGACGGGCCGGAAGGCATCTAACGGGCGATGCTGCGGAGGGAGTGGGCAGGCTGCGCAGCTGGATCCTGCCGTACCGGGCCATTGTCCTGCTTTGTGAGTACACAAATGGTCATTCGATATCACGGCTAATTGGAGGTTCGCACAAGCGGCGGGATAAGCGGTGTCACATCGCTGCGCCTCTTCTGCGATCTGCCTTGGTTTCATGCCTCGAGAAGTACGACATCTCGATCGACGAGACAGGCGAGTCGCTGATCAACTTCGACGGGAAACCCTTGGAAATGACGAGCGGGACAACGCAGGAGCGAGAAGCGGAAGCGGAAAGGCAGCGTAGCGCTATTGAGGCCGTGCATGGTGGTGAAGGAGGTCAGGTCGGGATCTTCAACATCAACCACCTTGGCGGACACCGATATGCTGGAGTCATGCTGGTGAGCCGACTCCCCCTCGCAGCCTTGCCATACACCATGCGTTCAATTGCTGACCTCACAGATCGTATTCCCGAGCGGAGCGTACCTCAGCTACGGCCGTGTTTCACCACAGGAGATCCCGCGCGTAGTGGAGGAGACGATCTTGAGGGGTAGGGTTGTGCCTGGACTGCTGAGGAGCGCGGCAGGAGTGGCCAGGGGCGGAGATGACGGCGGGAAGGGTTTCTTGGGCTGGTGAGATCGGCTGGTGATTTTGCATGTGATTTGTAGAGGGCCTGAAATCTACATGCGCAGTTATGAAGAGCGCATTATTGAACTACATAAGTATAGGACGGCACGTCGTTGTCTTGAAGTGGCAATCGAAGAACTAAGTCGCTTGCGATCGCGAAACGGTGGGCGATGAGAAGTCGCCGTCAGGCGTTCTGCTTCGGGGCCTTAAACGCCTCCGTGCCAGTCTCTCCTGCTTTTCTGCATCAAGTGACTCCAGCTTTTCAAGGAACTGGTGCGCGGCATCACGAATCTCGCTGCACAACGCCGTCCAGTGAATTGTCTGAGCGCCTGTCCCTCTGGCAAGGCCGGCCAGCACAGACTCGACGCCCGACAGATAGCCTTGGCGGAAAGCGATGTATTCCGCACCATGATGAGAACGGGGATAGTACAGCTCATGATAGCTGATTAGCCTTCCAAGGCGTTTCGCGGCGGACGCCAGCGTGTCGTGCGCGTACCCTTCGGTTGTCAGCGATGGCGTCTGCGGCGGATGCTGATTAGAGCGAGCGTGCGGAGAGCGTGAGGACGTAGCCAACGCTGACACTGCAGAAGTCAGCTTTGGCAGCGGTGTCACAGTCGGATGCCCACCTGGTTCAAGTCGAAAACCCAGCATTGCGGTTCCCAGTCCGCTCCAGGTAGCACAAGCTCAACATCTCTTGCATTTATTCCAACCCCCCAGTGCAGCCTGGAAAGTAGCTCGCCCATGCCTCGCGAAATGTCTTGCGTCCTTGGAAGCCGGGTGCCCGATGCGGTCAGCGTGTCGGCGAGCTTGCGGTAACGAGGTATGTCGAGCGGGAAATCGCTGTGAAGTCCGGGGTGGAGTTGCGTCGTGACGGGCGGGATGTCATCGCGTCCAAAGTAAAGCCTCAGCATGCGGACTGGGGGTTTCTGAGCTCGTAATTCGGGCCCGAAGAACAGCTGGGCATACGTTCGGGCTATATCGCGACGCAGGGCCGGAATGAGATCCATAGCCATCGTCGGCTTGTCGAACGATCGCCATAGCAACACCGTTGGCTCTCGGCTGAGTCTGTCGCGAGGGGACTCAAGCATCTGAGGCGTCGACGGATCCGGGCTGAGGGTGTATCCAGTGTCAGAGGAGGATGTCGGAGGCTGCCAGAGGCGCCAAACTCGGGGAACCCAAAGGCCCCCTGGAGCCGATGGATTGCCAGTATTCGTGTTAATCTCAGAGTACCTGGACTTGTCAGCCGCCAAGTATGACCGTCGGAGCGACGTACAGGTTCAACTCGTGGAGGAGTTGATTCCCGTGACTAGCGTCGTGAGTACTCTTGTACACAATTCGTTCGTATTCGAACGACCGCAGTACACCGAACGAGCCCTGGTTGATGTACCGAAGTTCCTCATCTTCGGATCCGGATGCGCTATCCGGCCCGGACCTGCTGCAGAGCGTGAGACGATGGATGTCCCGTACGATACAGCTGGGCCCTGGCGATATGGGGAGATGGAAGGCGGTCTCGTCAGGTCGGAGCCCCGCGGGAAGAGGTGGATCGACGGTATGTCTCGAGGGAGAGGAAGGAGGACTCGGCGATCTTGCCCGGCGATGCGGCAGGACTTGTGTGGCTGGCAGGTCAATACGGCCTTGCCAACCTTGGAGCTATCGCGTACTCAATACAGGGGTGCTCCGCAGCTCGCTACTTCCTGAGTCAGTCATGATGAAGCTCAGTGGTGAGGAACAGATGGCACTGATTCATGTGCTTGAAAGTACAGTTATGGAGGCTACGGGCTGGACAGCTGGTTGCATGCTGATGACCGGACCTCCACTCGTGCTCGATGGTCTCGCAATGTGACGATCCGAATGACGTGTCGGTACTGGTGTTCGCCGACTGGAAGGTGGCGCATGAGGTCGAAAAGTCGCCCCAGGGAGCAGAGAGTCTGTATGACAATGTTCTCAGAGCGGGACTGGGTCGAGCGGGTCGACGACTGCAGAGTGATGCGGCAGAGGGCGTCGACACCAGCATACTCGTCAGCCGCCGCTGACTGTTAGGCTCCCACAAACGGCGAGACAAGCGATGTTCCATCGTAGCCCCGTTGCTGCGCTCCGCCCTTATCACCTGCCTGGAGAAGTACGACATCTCGGTGGACGGCACAGGCGAGGCACTCGGCTGCTTGGAGGGCAAGGCGCTCGAGATGACCGATGGGACGGTCGAGGATCAAGAAGAAGGCGCGGAACGGCAACTGCAGGCGCTCGAAGGCGTCAAAGGCGGAAATAGGGGTCAGCTCGCCATCTTCAACACAAACCATATCGGCAAACACAAGTTCTCAGGCGTGATGCTTGTGAGCTGCAGCAGGTGCGACGCAACTAGCGCCGATGGTAGATCATGCTTCCAAGTTGGCATATCTGAGCTATGGAAGGGTCTCGCCTGCTGAGATCCCCCGTGTGGTCGAAGAAACGATCCGGCAGGGCAAGGTGGTTCCGGGTTTGTTGCGGACTGCAGTGGGAGTGGAGCGTGAGGGTGACGCCAAAGGCCACGGCTTTTTTGACTGGTAGCCATGTACCGCCCTTCAGAGCCCAGTGCGCGCCCCCCCCCGTCCCAACTGCCCGATATGCATGTATGTTCCAAGCACTGCAGATGGTTTCTGCATGCACGACTCGGTGTCCCGCATGTCCCAAGTGGACAACCTCCACCGGGCATTTAAGTCGCGTCATCCGTCCCAGCCACTGCGTTTCAGCGTTGCTCATTCAGCATCCCCGACCCTCGGCTCGATCACGACAGCGTTGCTTCACTCGTCTCAGAACCGCATTTGATTCCTTTTGACCGAACGCGACAGGGGGCAGACCACGATACCGATATAAACACCGCCGCGCCTGTCTTTCCCGCCAGTCCTCTGCACCCCTTCCTCCGACCTACCGGGCGGTTCCTCATGCCCGGCTCGAATCCATCTCGTGTGCCAAATACGAAGGGAGACCGACCTGTAAAGATAGCAAAGATGGAGGATTCGCTAGATATCACGCAAGCTACGGTCCGGACCGAGCCTATGGCCTCGTGAGCTCAACCCCTTGGCGACGCTTGGTCTAGCTGGAACCCAAATCAAACAACGTGAGGCGAGGCTGACGTCAGGTATCGTCCGGACGCAAAGACTAGGCGATATGACAGACAGCTCCGGTGAGCGAGCTCTGGCCCGCAGACCTGCGCCGCCAGCTGACGCGAAGATTGTGGGCATCAGCAGGGCAGAGGTCGTTGGAGCAGGCGAGAGTGCTTTTGATCGGGCATGATGCGGCGGGAACGCAAACATTGAAGAACCTCGTCCTCCCAGGTCAGCTCAGCTATCTGGCTTTTTGTTGGAGTAGTGTGAAGCTGATCAGCAGGCATTTCGCATTTCACTGTTCTGTCGCCCATGATCACCACCGCTCAGGACGTCTCAACCAACTTCTTCCTTCACCCGGACGACATCGACTCGAGCATCGCCGAGTCCGTTGTCAAGTGCGCGAACCCTTTCCTCCCAAGTCAAGGGCTCATGGTAGATCTTTGAAAGAGCTGAATCCGTCGGTCGAAGGAGCAGCCCTTGTCCAGGTGAGCTGAAGGTCTCGTCATGGAAGGAAGGAGGCTGATCACACAGGACCCGGCCAAATTGCTCGATGCAGGCTCTGAATTCCTCTCAGCATTCACGTTGGTCATCTGCTCGAATGTCGATCCGGCCATAGAACTCCGAGTCGCTGACCAGCTATGGGAGCGTGCGTTGCTGGCGAACTATGATGACGATTCGAGCTGACCTTCAGTCTCGTCCACACCGGGTGGCCCTGACATCCCCCTGATCTCTATGAGGACGTCCGGATTCTTGGGCAGGATAGAAGTACAGGTTCGCGAGCATTGCGGTCAGTTGTCCGGATGTGTATGAAGCCGAAGCTGACGTGCTAGTAATCGACACTCATCCTGAATCATCTCACTCGCTCAGAGTCGACCAGCCTTTCCCTGCCCTCGAGGAGTACGCGCGCAAACTTGCTCTGGAGTCTATGGACTCGATGGAACACTCCCATGTGCCTTATGTTGTGTTGCTCGTAAAAGCTGCAGCAGAGTGGAAGGATGCGGTGAGCCTTTCAACGGGGTTTAGCGGATGCGGGGTGGGAACTGATGGATAGCATGACGGCAAGTTGCCGGAATACGAGCAGAAGGACGAGTTCAAGAAGTTCCTCAACGCTGGCAGGAAGAAGAGTGATGAAGAAAACTATGATGAAGCAGATAACAAGGCGTTCTTCGTGACGAACCGTACCGAAGTGAGGGTCCCGTCTAATCACGCTGGCCTGGAGCTGATGAGCAGGTCCCGGCCAACATTCAGGATCTGCTGCAGGAAGAGAGCGTTAAGAACATTTCCACCGGGGTGAGCACAACCGACTCCTGATCGGGTCCGCGTCCACTCTGCTCACCTCGTAGTCAAAGAACCTGCATATCCTGCTCAACACCCTCGGCCGGTACCTCACAACCCATGCTCTGCCGCCCATCTCGCCAACTCTGCCCGACATGCACTCGTCTACCTCCGCATATATCACATTGCAAAACCTGTACAAGGAGCAACATCGAGCAGACCTGGCCGAGTATCGCGCAATCCTCACGTCAACGCTGGAGGCCGTGGGTCTGCCCTCAGACGCCATTCCGAACGATGAGATCGAGACATTTGTGAAGAACTCGAGTGCGGTCGCGATCGTAAAGGGCGTGCCGCTGCGCGAGAGCAAGGAAGCAGCAGAGGGGTTGCAGAAGGTTTTGAGTGAGTTGCAATTGCGGTCACGGGCGATTTCGGATAGTTGACGACAGCTCAAGAGCTGTTCAAGGACTTTGGTGATGAGTTGGCGTATGCCGAGCACCTTGCTTTCCTTGCTTCCGAGCGATTCTACAGCTCGCACAAACGGTGGCCGGGTGACGCAGCGTCGGCCGACATCGAGGCGGAACAACGGGAGCTTAAGAAGATCGTGGAAGGCATAGTGGGGACATCAGCGGGTCCGCTTCCTGACGTCGCGACGGAGTCAATCGCCGAGGTGTAAGCTATGTCAACTCGCATGGCTGCGATGTAGTACTGACCCAAAGCGTACGAGGCGGATTTGGCTCATTGCCCACGACTGCGGCGTTCCTCGGCGGCCTGGTCGCGCAGGAATCGATCAAGCTCGTCACGAATCAATATATGCCAGTGGACAATATGGTCATTGTCGACTTGGTCAAAAGCACAACCAAGGTGCTGAACCTGAACAAAATCGAACTGGATTAGAAGTCCAGGTCGATGAGATTCAGGCACCGAGGCCCACCAGGTCGAGGGGTAAGAGCAAGCTAGTAAAGAGTGTCTATCATCATGTATCATGCCATCACGATTGTAAGAACAGCCCGTTCTGTATGTGGCGCGAGACGTGGGGGTTCATACGCATGTCATACAGAAGAACTGTCCAAACAATTACCCATCCATCGCTTGGTCTCTCGCCGCGAAGGCCTGCCGCTCAGTCTCCCGCTCATCATGCTTCATCCTTGCTCCCTCAGACATGCCATCTCGACCTACTGACCTGCCAAGCCAGCTTCGGTGCCTCTCGCCCTTTGCTGACACTGGCGTTGGTATCGACTTCTGTCCGCCATCCTGCGGATGCAAGTGCTGCAACACAGGCGAGTACTCCTTCTCACTCCCCCTCTTCCACCGCCTCGCCCAGCTCCAACGCCCTCCAGCTTTTTCGCCGGGGTATGTCCCCATAGGGATCCCCTGCCCACGATCAGGGTCTCCCCGGTTCGGATTCAACGTCCCTATCATTGCGGGCTTGTGAGCGGGATACGGATGTTGATCTTGCCCTGCACCGCTGTAGCTCCTCGTCCATGCGTTATGGGTGGTACCGTTCCCTTTCAGCGCTGAACCGGTTGAGACGTGTCGAGTCTTCGTCTCGGCATTATCAGGCGGGCTGGAAGTGGATGAGACGGGTAGCGAACTCGCTTTCCGGCCAGCGAAGGGATGCAACGGCAATGGCTCAGAAGCGCTCGGCGAGGCGTGTCGGTTGCGGGAACGAGACGGGTGCGGGATGCCTTGGTATTCCGGCTGAAAGCCGAGCGAACGACTCCTGGACGGCCGGCTCAAAGTTGCGGCAGCGACGTTGGTGGCGCGTCGCTCATGCGCGGCAAGATGGGTCGGCGGGTCGCGTGGCGAGTAGATGCCCCTGGACCGGGGTTCCACCGGAAGTGGTATCGACTGTACTGGTTGTTGAGTCTGCTGCTGCTGTTGGTGCTGCTGCACAGGCGGCTGTATCGGATGCTGATAAGCCGGCGGGGCGGACATCATCCTATTCATCTGACCTGGGTACGTACCCGGCGGCCCCATCGGTCCCGGCACGGGCATCGGTCTGCCCATTGGCATCGGAACCATCGGCATCGGACCCATAGGATGCGTCCCCATCAACGGCATCGTAGGCGGAACGACCACGGCTGGTGGTAAAGTCGCGCCACGCACCATCGCGTTGGTCATATACCGGTGTTGTCGGCGGATGGCGCGGTACCACATTGATTGCAACGAGTTTCGGTTCCGGGAGTAGCAGATTGCAAAGATCAGGATAAGCGCAGCCAGAAGCGAGCCGATCACTGGGTGGTCAGCTGAAAGGCTCGTCGTGTTAACACATTGGCAGAGCATACGAATTCCGGCAAGTTTGGTGTTTGCTCCGCCTCCCGAGCCACCATTAACGTTGAAGGCATTGACCGTGCCGGGTTTGCCGGCGATTCCCACATACTGCTGATTCTGGCTATAATAGATCGCCCTGGACTATCAGCCAAGTGCCGCTCACGCGGCAGGTCACTTACGAATACACGCCAGACAAGAAGGGGGTGCCGAGCCGGATTTCCCCGAGGGCTTCCGGGACACTTCCGTTACTCCACGCCACGATGCTGCTCCAGCATGTTCTACGCGCGACGTCTCGCGCCTGAACCAGCTCGGACGAGGCGACGTTGTACTCATGACCGGAGATCGTGATGCTCATTGAGATATTGAGATCGCACGGGACGTTCTGGGCGTCAGACTCGGTCGCAGGTAGGACACCGGCTCACCCAGCGAGACGCGTCGGCTCCATCTCGCACCGCCTCGGGAACGATACTGAAAAAGCTCTCGGCGACACGTGTAGGCACGTAAATTGCGTCGTAGCCTGGGTCAAGCGATCCCTGACTTCAGCTGTATCCACTTGGGGGCATCGTAGCCCACGTAAAGAGCCGAGGTGTCGACAACGTCGGATTCTACTCGCATCCGATTCACTGAAACGCTCCAGGAGCCAGCCTTGGACGTGTCCACGTCGATCCAATTGCTGAGATCAGGAACTTCAGCACAAGGCGCCTGCCATAGCTCACAAGTCTCCCTGATACGCCCCGGTGGGCACGCCTCCCCAGTGGACGGTTCCCGCCTGCGATCCCGCCGCGCGTGAGTAGCTGGCGATATCGAAACCGACAGTGTACGACCGCGCGGAACTTGGTCGACCGTCGTTGTCTCGGAGCAGGACCGAGCCAAGTATAGACTTGTCCTTTCGAGTCTGCAGAAGGTCAGTGGTTCAGATCTGCGAAGGGGCTCGGGTGCGTGGTGCTCACCTGAAAGATGCCCAGCCCCCAGAAACCTGAGGAACCGGCGCTGAAGCTGAAAGGATCACCTCCACCTGATCCCGGATCCTCTACGAGGGTGTCGATGGTCGCCATGGGCCGAGGAGTCTGCGTGTCGCCGCGAGGGTCGACCAAGACATCCAGCCCGAAAAGGCCATCCATCTGAATGAGGTCTTCCGATCCGACCGGATAGATGGCGGAGTAGGACACCGCGTCCTGTGTCGCCTAGTCGTGAGCCAAAGTATATCTTCCTCTATAGATGAACCTCACGTCATATGAGCTGGAGTCGGAGCTGGAATATCGGTTCGCCTGTTCGGTACACCGCTGACACAAGTCACTCGCCACGGCAACAAAGGGGATATTAGTTGCTGCAATCAGCGCTGTTACACCAACCACACATCGTCAAGCGCAATTACGAAGTGCTTACTCAGAGTCAAATTGACCTGTTGAGGGGTGGAACCGATACCGACGGGTAAGATATTCGTACCAGCCCCGGAGCGATACAGCGGCATCGAGGTATAATAGGTCCCCAATCTCGCTTCGTCCGTCCGCCGGTCCGCCAGGACCTGTAGCGCTGTGATGATGAGGATGCGAAAGCTCGTAGCGGACATCCTCCCGTCTATTACAGTGGGCTGCGCGGACGTATAATGATCCTACGGTCAGTCGTTGAGCTTGGAGCCGACGTTGGATCGGAATGCACGACAACAAGAGACAACGCAGGCAGCAACTGGCAGACTCGAATGTGTGCCAGATCCCGCTGTAAAGAGACGGAACCCGCGCAGCCGAAGGATGCCGGGGAGAGCTAAAAGGCTGCCAAGTACTCACCTGATCGCACTGCTTCCGCCCCCGCATGCGTCCCCGATCTCCCTGCTCGTCACCAGACCCGTCCACCTTTGGAAGCTGCAGAGAGCGAAAAAAGGACCCGCCGAAGTCGTTAAGAGCAGTGGCCACGTTCGCGGTCAAAGCCGATCGTCCTCGGCAGCCCAAAGGAGGGAGAAGGCCGAGCAAGGACGGGGTGTTGCACCGCCACGACAGTCCGTTCTTGAGCTATTGACGGGTGATAAATGGCTGACCCCGGCAGGCTAGTCGTTGTGCAAAAGCGAAGCGCGCCCAGCATGTTGATACGAATGTGAGCTGATGATGAATAAATAATGGATCAACCCTGCTCTCGAGGCTCGGGGCGGAGTGCCGGACAAGCCTAAAGGACCCCCGGAACCTGTGTTTCAGCTTATGCTCATCCCCGATCATCTGTGATGAACATCGAGGAAGCTCGCAGAATCAAGACCGATTAGCTGCATAACTGGGACTATAATAGATACACAACGAGGAGCACGTACTGGGCACAATGGCAATGACATCCGGTTTCTCTGGACTCTCATTCCTCGCGCTTCATCTCTCATTTCTGACTCTGACTCGTCTTTCTACCTCGCCTCCGAACAATGCAAGCCCAAGTCATCTCCACCTTAACGGCCATAGCCCTGTGGCGGCCCACCTGAGTTGTAACCATGCGGCGGAGGTGGTGCGTGATTATTGCCATAGGGGCTCATTCCGGGCGGATACGCGCTAGGTGGCATCGGGTCAGGCCCCTCTCCCTTCTTCATCTGCCACTCTGCTGGTCAGCTCTGGAATGCACAGAATATACTGGCGACGGGCAACTGCAGTGGAGGTATGATGGATGTCGGCCCCTGGGCAGATGATGAGGGAGAGAAAGACGCCCTCGCGGCCCTCTCCCGGTCCACACCGACCCCTTCCATGCCTATTCTTCCCAAAACTCACGGCAAATCGTGCAGATCCAGATGTGGGACTTGGTGAACGGTATAAGCGGCACCCAGAAAAACTCGAACCAAGTTCGGCTCGCAGCTCCACAGACAGAGGCTGCGAGTTAGCCGTTGCTCTAAGTGATTCGAAGAAGATCGAAAGTCTCCGCGGTCTCAGCCGCCCGGCATCTGTCAAGCGGAAGCGGAAAATGGTACGAGCAGGGGGCTATTAGGAGGATCCAAGGAGAAGTCGAGAAGGGGAGGCAAGGGCGAAAGCTGCCGGTCGTCAGACAAAACTGACCATTGTGACAACGGGGACACATCCGCCCCGCTTCCTCCATTTCCTGCTTGATCTATGCTATAAGCTCGGCACTTGACTCCAAAAGCTTACCTTGGTCGGGAAACCGACTATGGAGCATGTCAGCGGGCTTCGCATGGATGCATACTGCACGACGTACAGATGATTGGAATACACACTGTCGGATCAGCTCTGAGTCCTGTGGAAGGAAGTGATGACGTAGGGCCCCGCTCGAACATTGCACCTACTTTTCAGGCTGTCCCCTTCCGATGTGAATAAGATATCACAGAGCTCCTGCTGACGATGAGAATAGGTGTGGAAGTGTGAAGGTGTCCGACGAGATCTGGGCGATGTATGGTGATGGTGAGAGCGAAGACGGCCAAGAACAGCTCATCAACAACGTAGCCCGAGACAATCGGGCGCCAAGAAACGTCGGAGCCGATCACAGTCCATTCGGTGGCAAATGCGACATTACACCGCCTCACCGGTTCTATCACACCAAGATCTCATTTGTAATTCCATCTAGGAGACGTATTAGAAACACGGTTGTAATCGTCATTTTCAGCACGTGACCGGCCACTTATTTTCCGCGAGCTACAGCTCTCAACATCGCCTTGCGACGCCTATACCACACCATCGCATCCTGTCGAGACGATAACGGCCAGACATGCCGTCCAAACCCTCCGACTCGCTGCTGGAGTAAGTTGCGTACATGCAAATCGGCAACCATGCTGACGCCACAGCTCCGACGTCACCTTCTCCGATGAACCCTTCTCCACTCTCGACCCGAGGGTCCTACGCGCTTTAGCCGACTTGTCCTTCGCTCATCCAACGCTCGTCCAAGCCAAGGCGATCCCTCTTCTACTCGAAGGCAAGGATGTGCTTGCAAGGGCTCGTACTGGATCAGGCAAAACCGCAGCATACTGCGTTCCTGCCGTTCAGAAAGTTTTGGACATCAAAGGGGTGAGCAGCGTCGAGCTATTTTGAACTGTGAAGCTGATCAGCAGGCCAGTGATGCTTCGAGTCCCGGCTGGCAGAGTACGCGGGTGATCATCCTTGTGCCCACTAAGGAGCTCGGCATGCAGGTCACGGGCTTCCTGAAGAAGCTGACGTTGTACTGTGAGGGTTTGATCACCATCTGCAACGCGACTTCGGGCGGGGCGTCCGTGCAAAAGTGAGTTTATGCGTGACAT
This sequence comes from Papiliotrema terrestris, assembly GCA_019857685.1. Taxonomy (NCBI): domain Eukaryota; kingdom Fungi; phylum Basidiomycota; class Tremellomycetes; order Tremellales; family Rhynchogastremaceae; genus Papiliotrema; species Papiliotrema terrestris. Next base: position 15,683 of record JAHXHD010000045.1, on the reverse strand, counting down.
GACTGGTCCAAGCTGACGTTCAGGATGATTCTGAATGACAACCCCGACATCATCGTCTCCACGCCGAGCCGACTTGTGCAGCTATTGCAGAACAGCTCGGTCTCTCTCACCAACCTGTCTTTCCTGGCTATCGACGAGGCGGACCTGTTGCTGTCGTACGGACACAAGGATGACTTGACGAGGATTGTCGACCCTGCGAGTGGATGGGTGCCAAGGCTGGGCGTGCAGGGCTGTCTCATGTCGGCTACGCTGGGAGAGGAGGTGGAGGGTGTGAAGGGCTTGGTTCTGCGCAACCCGGTATGCAGCATCCCATGGCTCCGCCTGAAAGAAACTGACACTCCAGGCCATCTTGACGTTGTCGGAACCCGTTTCTTCGTCCCTTCTCGCTCAACACTTCACCCTCACTTCCGAGCGCGATAAATTCCTGCTTATCTACGTATTGCTCAAGCTCAAGCTCATCCGCGGCAAATCGATCATCTTCGTGAATGACGTCGAGCGTGGATACCGTGTCAAGCTGTTCCTCGAGCAGTTTGGGGTCAAGACGTGCGTGGTCAATTCGGAATTGCCACTGGCGAGCCGATACCACGTCGTGGAGGAGTTCAACCGCGGAGTGTACGACGTCGTTGTCGCGACGGACGAGGCTGCTGGGTCGGAGGAGGAACAGCCGAACGAGGCAAACGGAGAGGAAGAGGCGGACGAGACCGAGACGAAAAATGGCAATGCCGAGGCGGGACCATCGAAGCGTAAACGAGGGGCTAGCCCGCCGGCGAAGGGCAAGCATGCGAAGAGACGGAGAGGGGACGCCGCATCTTCGATGGCGCGGGGTATTGACTTCACGTCGGCATCGTCAGTCATCAATTTTGATCTCCCCACCACGGCGACGGCGTACCTGCATCGGATCGGGAGAACTGCGCGAGCGGGACACTCTGGTCTGGCTCTGTCATTCGTCGTTCCTGCGAAGGAGTTTGGGAAAGATCGTCATGTCTCGTGCAAGACTGCTGAGCATGATGAGGAGGTCTGGGAGAAAATCAAGAGCAAGGTCAGGAAGGAGAGCGGGTCAGAGATGAAAGAGTGGGACTGGGGAGGCAGGAAGGGCGAGATAGAGGGATTCAGGTATCGAATGGAGGACGCTTTGCGGGCGGTGACAGGCAAGAGGGTCGTGGATGCCAGGCGCGAAGAAGTCAGGCGGGAACTGCTGAACAGCGAGAAGCTCAAGGCAAGTCCGATTTTCGTGGGGGCATGGTGAGTGTACATGCTAATGCCCAGGCTCACTTCGCTGCGAACCCGCTCGATCTTGCATATCTGCGACATGACGCGCCATTGCACCAAGCCCGCACACAGCCACATCTAAAGCACGTGCCGTCGTACCTGATGCCCAAGATTGCTGGAGTTCAGGGGCCGACCGCGGGCGATGTCACCGACGGACAACATATCAACTTTGCGCGCCGGGGAGGTCGTGGTGGACGTGGTGGACGAGGCAGAGGTGGGCGAGGCGGTGGCGCGGGCGGGCGGAAGAAGGTGGACCCGCTCAAGTTCAAGGGATGATTCTCACCTACACTTGTATCAATATGCATACTTTGGTATATATTTCGCCGCTGTTCAATCGATCGGGGCCGCACCCACGCTCGACCTCGAACGGACGCGTAGCTCAGTGGTTAACAGCACGGTTTGGATTCCGACTGGACAAGACATAAACACCTGGACTCGCGGAAGCTAGAGGCAAAACCACGACCAAATCGCTATTCGATGTACAGATGCGCAACGGGTTGGGTCACCCTGTATTCTCCGGACACGGGGCTCTGCTAAAGGGGGGCGGGGGATGCGAGTAGGTCCCGCTCGAAAAGGGTTGGGTCACCCGGTAACCTTGGACGCAAGGCTCTGCCAAAGGGGAGTGGGGACGCTAGGCCACTTCGGTATATTTTTCACTCTCAGCATGTGTAGTCGAAGAAAAGAGGGATACGAGGGCAGGATATAGACCAAGCTTGGCCTATCAGCAGATATGAGCAAGCGTAGCGTGCGACTGGGCCCGTGCCAGAGATGAGAGGCACCTCGTTCACGGACGGCGGAGCGGCCGGGAGAAATAGGACACCATCCCCGGCAAAGTCCATTGCCGCATCGTCCATCAATCCCCGAGCCCGCATTCGTTTGACGCACATTGTCCTATACCAACAAACAGGCCAGTACGATGCAAGGGACCTCCCATCCCGACATTTCAGCTCATCAGATATGTCACGGAAGCTGGCATATATCGCTGTGCCTCTGGCAATCGCATACGGTGCGTACCGAGTCCACGACCTGAATACGCGGTACCCCCTGGTCGGCCCGCCTTCGTACGCGAAACTCGACGGCCTCCATCCCTCACTCAAGCCGCATCACAGCGCACCGGTGTACATCACGACCCACGCACATCTTCCAATTGGTCTCTCGAACAATCGGCTGGACGCCTTTCTAGCGGCTTTCTACTCAACCTGGACACTCCGGATCGAAGGCCTCCTCGCGCGACTAACGGGCTACTCGTCTCTTCCGGAGGCGGAACACACCGGCATCACTTTCTGCAACGGCCTCTTCCCTGTCACGCACAAAGACGACACTTCGGTGGTCGTAGCATGGCGCATGCCATCTGGTGTTCTGCGCGCTTGTGAAGCGATCGGACTGGCTATGGTTGGTGGAGGTGTGCAGGAGCTATCGGCGTTCAAGGTGGACGGGGAGACGACGGAGCTGAGCTACGGTTGTGCAGAGTATATGGGTGAAGGCGCGGAGGACAAAGAGTTGGGTTACTTTGGGACGGCTTTGCATCAGTTCTACATGCGGTTTTTGCTCGACTCGGCGCGAAGACGTTTGGACCGAGCGGAGGTGAGAGATCTCGGAGTACCACAATAAACGTTTCTCGGACCCTAGCCATATCACATTCTCTCCTCCTCGAGCTATTGGTACCCAAATTGTCGCTACAGCTCGAAGCATACGGAGATGAAGGCCATGCTGCTGTAATATCCTAGAGGGGAAGAGGACAGGAAATATACGGGGAATGGGTTTATCGTTATTTATCCCGCGCCTGATGACATCTTGTTCGACGAGCGTTTGATCATTTTGGTATCCCATCCTCGGGCAGCTGAGCGACATCCCTTGTGTAAGACTAGTCAGACGAGAGAGACCGACCCACAAACGCACACGACCTCTCGGCCTCTATCGATCGATCGACAGTGGATCTGGTCGGAGTCACTCGCTCAGCAGTGTTGATGCTCAGAGCCAGAGCCCTGCATGTGTCAAGGTGTTCGCATTTAGCGGCATCCTCTCCATCTCCATCTGCGTGTTCGACGCTGGGTCGGACCCGACTTGCCCACCTTGCAACACTCACCCCTCTTTACGCCTCCCATACATCCATGTCAAGTCTCCCCTCGCGGCCTTTACCAGCATCATTACCGCCTAGACCGACGACGACTGTATCTAGCACTATCAATCACTCCTCGACGACTGCATACAAGTCGTCCAGCAACGGCCCTACTACTCCTTCGCTCCTTTCGCGTATCACTCACGCCCTACCGCCTCGACCTGCAGCTCCGGCCCATTCCGGCAGCGAACGCTCCAGAAGTCCGATCAAGGACCCGTACGTCCCGCGCGATTCGTACGAAGCTCGAGGATCGGATTCGTACATACCTTTGTCAAGAGCACGAACCCCAGAGCGAGAACGAGAACGGTTCAGAGACGCTTACTTCCCTGCATCACCTCCTCGGTACGACTGGGACAGGGCAGACGTTTATATCGCCCCCAGATCCCCATCCCCTCCTGCATCGCGCACTCGACGTTACAGCGATCGAAGTCGGTCTCCTGTATCCCCGGTAAAGCGATACCGGTCGCCGTCGCCCGAACGGCTTACATCGGTCCACACCTCCAGTTATAGGAGGTCCGAAGCGTTCTCTACGAGACAGGCAGACAGATCCGAGCGGGACCGTTACGGATCGCACAAAGAGCGGGAAGTAACTCGGACCGGCTATCACGACCGGCATCCTCGAACAGGGGACTCTAGCAGGTCAGCTAGCGCTCGAGAACAGTGTGTATCGCGAGGATCTCGATATCGTGTATTGACGATCAGGATCTCCGCCCTCAAACGCCCCGCGTCTCCGTCTCACCTCGCCCAACCCCCTTACAAAGCCGTCAAACACAGCTCCAGTTCGCTTAACCCCGCCGTTCCCGGCGCTTCCAGTGTTCCTCGCGCCCTCGCCGGTCTCACTCCACCCACCGGTCCTCGCTTCACCCAAACCGCCTCTTTCTCCACCCAGGCGCAATCGGCGAATCAATCCCCCCCGGCGACACCTGATCAGTCTTCCCGTTTCGACGAGACATTCAGCGGAAACCACTCGAAAAACTCTCCTCGCTCTCCCAAATCCCATCGAGGTCGCTCCCACTCTCCACACCAGCACGGCAATATGACGCCTCGAGGCAGAGGTGGATCGAGCCGCGGACGTGGTTCGTCACGACCCGCTCGCGGCAAGCCGGTCAAGCGCCTTCCGGAAGTCGAGGGACCCGTCATGGACGAGGCTACTATCGTCGCCACCGTTGGCAGAGGCAGTTCAATCAAGCAGGTATGGCTTGAGAATCCGAAATCACCCCTTGCGAATCATTACGGCGGCCAGGCACCGGAAGTCAAGTTCGCCGAAGTCATGATTGAAGGGCAGCAATATGTTAGGTAAGCAGGTCCCGCTTGGTCGGGGTCAGTCGATCTCACGTCCAGGGCTACTATCAGCAACGAATCCGGAGAGGCTATCGGAGACGCGAAGGCTCAGAAGGAAGCGGCGAGGCTCGCGGCGCTCAACATGCTATTACAACTTGTGGCTTCTGGCGAGGTGAGCTGAAACTGAGGATGCCCAGCTCACAATAGTTGAGTCAGAAAGGCGATCCGAACGCCAGCTCGAACGGGGCTGGCACAGCCTCTGGTGCTGGACCGGGTGACACCGCCAAGCTGTCAGATGGCACGGAGATTGGCTACGAGCGAGCCCGGCAATTCATGGACTATTACTGTAACAAGTACAAATTCGGCAAACCCGACATCGAGTATCACCAAACCACGTTGAAGCGGAAGAAGGGCAAAGGACCGTCGATCAGCGAATGGGAAGCGGTCATGACGGTCGGAGGACGACGCATTGGTATGGGTAGCGCTCCGACAAAGAAGCGGGCGCAGACAAAGTGTTACCTCGACGTGACGCAGTACCTCGAGAGCTGCGACAACGCGCTATGGCTCGAATTTGTCGACAAATCGAAGAACGATACGAGCGCGATCATCGGACTTGCCCCACACCTGGTCTTCCAGATGAGCGATCACATCAACGAAGACATCTATGGCCTGTGTGGCGATATCCGAAACTCGAGCTTGTACAGGAACGCGCCGCCGCCGAACATCGCCGCTGAGGAGCAGCAGTTGCCGCCCTGGCAGGGATCGAGGGTATCTCGGCTGAACCAAGCGGAGATGGACGCAAAGTCGAAAGCGCTGCAAGACAAGCTCACCGCGTACCAAGTGGACCCGGCAATGGACCGTATGCGAGCGCAGCGGGACGCGTTGCCGGTCAAGTCGAAGGCGTCTGAACTGCTGGCCAAGATCGAGGTCAATGACGTGACCATTATCATGGCCGCGACGGGATCGGGTAAAACGACCCAAGTCCCGCAGCTGCTCTTTGACGACTACATCAACCGCGGCCAAGGCGCCAAGTGCAATATTCTCTGTACGCAGCCGAGGCGTCTCGCCGCGACCTCGGTCGCAGAGCGTATCGCAGACGAGCGAGGCGATCGCTTGGGCGGGGAGATCGGTTACCAGGTCCGATTCGACACAAAGCTCCCGCAACCGAACGGAAGCATCACGTTCTGCACGACCGGTATCTTCCTTCGTCGTATGCAGTCGTCACTCGGTGCGACGGCCAACCCCCAGTCCGTCGCTGCGATGGATCAGATCACCCATATCGTTGTCGACGAAGTGCACGAGCGGGATATCGATACGGATCTATCGCTGGTAGTCCTCAAACAACTTTTGGCCGACCGAAAGGCGCGAGGGCTCCCGCTCAAGGTCGTCCTCATGTCTGCGACCATCGATCCAACTCTGTTCCAGACGTACTTTGCCGATGAACGGGGACGGCCCGCTCCCGTTGCCGAGGTGCCCGGACGGACTTTCCCGGTCGAGAAACACTGGCTGAACGATATTGTCCCGGCCCTGCAGTCCGAGCGAGGCGTACAATGGGTGTTCAATGACAAGAAGAACGCCGAATACCTGAACCGCGAGCTCTCTGCCGACCGATCGCTATTTGGACCCGACACGGGAATGGACCTGCCAGTACCTTACTCGTTGGTTGCACTCACGATCGCTCATGTCTTGCGGGAGTCCAACGACGGACACGTCTTGGTGTTCTTGCCTGGATGGGACGAAATCAAGAAGGTCGCCGACATTTTGATGGACTCGAACAGCTACTTGTACGGCTTGCGCTTCAACGACTCGTCCAAGTATAGCATCCACTACCTCCACTCGACGATTCCCGCTGCGGAGCAGCGCGAGGTATTCAAGCCGCCTCCCAAGGGCGTTCGACGGATCATTCTTGCCACCAACATCGCCGAGACGAGTATCACGATCCCGGACGTGGTGTATGTTGTCGATACCGGCCGAGTTAAGGAGAAGCGGTACGACCCAGACCGACATATGTCGAGCTTGGTGTCCGCGTGGGTGGGACAGAGCAACCTCAACCAGCGAGCCGGTCGAGCTGGACGACATCGCGAGGGTCTCTACTTTGGTCTTGTCTCGAACAACCGGTACAATTCGCTCAACCCGCACCAGACCGTCGAGATGAAGCGGTCGGATCTGAGCAACGTCGTGATGCACGTCAAGGCGCTCAACTTGGGTGGCGTGGAGGAAGTCCTCGCGGCAACGATCGAACCACCAGCGCCGCCACGAATCGTCACGGCGATGCAGACGCTGCGGATGTTGGGCGCCATGGACCCAGAGCAAAACCTGACCTCGCTTGGACGGGTCTTGCTCCAATTGCCCGTCGAAGCGGCCATCGGAAAGCTGTGCCTGTTCGGCTCGTTCTTCCGATGCCTCGACTCGGCGCTCACGCTCGCTGCCGTCCTCACCAACCGTGACCCGTTCCTCGCACCCTTGGCCTTACGGAAGGAGGCGCAGGACGTCAAAGACTCGTGGTCGCCCGTTGCGTTCCGCTCGGACCCGCTCGCCATCGTTGCGGCGTACAATGCCTGGAATCAGTTCGATGAGCGAGGCGATTACCGCCGTGGATCCGATTTCTGCAGCGAAAACTTCTTAAGCAAGGCCACTTTGCTGCAAATCAAACAGGTCAAGAAGTCGCTGTTGCAGTCGCTGGATCAGACGGGTGTCATTGCCGTCTCGGCGGGCGGTGCGGTCTCCCGCCTGCGACGCCGTGATGAGGTGCCGGAAGAGCTCAACGTCAATGGTAACAGCCTGCCGTTGCTCGCTGCGCTCATTGCCATGGCTAGTGCGCCCAACTTTGCGATCAGAACCTCGGAGAAAGCTTGCCGAACTGCCCAGGACAAGGTGAGTGAAAGACGGAGGCATAGTGAAGCGTTAACTGAGACCCAGACCGTGTTCATTTCGACATCGTCGGTCAACGCGCGTCGGCGAGAGCAAGGCGGACCCGAAGTCGCTTCTTCGAGCTTCAACCCTGCCGAGAAGCGTATTTATGCTTTCGGCGAGAAGACCAACTCGGTACCTCTCGGCAGCAACGCTGGGGGCGGTATGACGCAACTGCGAAACGTCACCCGCCTGGACCCCATGACGTACATGCTCTTCGGGGCGTACAACCTCACTGTCACGCAGAGCGGACTGCAATGCGATAACTGGCTGCCTGTAGCGGGCAACCTGCAGGCCTTGGACGATATCCAGCGGCTCAAGACGCTGTTCGATGGTTGCATGCTGCGAGTGTTCGAGGGAGTCGGGAAGAGTCTGGTTCGAGGGCGAGACCAGCGTATGGCGCGGAACAGGGAGAGCGTCAAGGTTTCGCATAACGGCTCGAGCCACATCGTTGCGAATGGAGATGACGCCAACGGCGAAGAGGGCAACGATGGAGCGGACGAAGCGGAGAATGAGAGTGATGACGACGACGATGCTGAGGTTCAAAGGAGGGTGGTCGAGCCGCTCAAGGTGGAGGAGATCCGCGAGCTCGAGCTGCTCACGACGGACGTGGTCAAGATCTTGGATGCGTACGCGGCGGAACGAGAGGGCGGATCGACGTATGCTTCGCGGCCCGTTACGCCGTCGTTTGAGCCGCCGAGGGGACCGAGTGGCGGCGCGGGAGGAAGTGGCGTGTATCAGCGCGGAGGGTTCCGAGGCGGATACGGCGGTGCTTCGCGAGGTGGCTCTGTCGGAGGAGGAAGAGGAGGATATGGATCGTACGGACTGCGCGGGGGCCACCAGGCGCAGGGCGCGGGAGCTGGAAACGCGCCAAGCTCGACCCTGCCCGGGAGGTGGTAGCGGTATCCCGGATGACTTCAATCCCCAAACCTCGAATAGACACACCGTTATATTCACCAGCATTGCTTGATGAACGCATGTGAATTATTAGCCCTCGTCCGCGCGGGTTGTTACCAATCCGGCTACCCTAAAAAGTTGATGTCCAGGCGGCAAGGCTTCGCGTGTGGAGTTTAAGCCCAAGGAGTCTCATATCAACCCGTGTCGCGATCGTCAGCGTTGTGTAGCGATGCGTTCAAGCCGCAACAAAGGTGGTCTTTCCGTCAAACGCACAACGCACCTTGAAAGGAGAACACGATAGCGAAAGCACCAGCCCCGGCTTCAGCACCAACTCCAACATCAACTCCAACATCAACTCCGGCACCGTTTTTAGGGCCCGCGGAAGGCCTGGACGAGGGTGCGGTGGATATTATTTGCCTCGTTGCGCAGAGAAACGACGAAGGTCGCCGTTCCGTGAGCTTGCAATCACCCTGGCCCGCTTCAACAGGGCCGGGGGCGACGTGACAGTTGACCCCGAGGCGGCTTATGTCTGAAGGGGACACGAAAACGCGGCGAGGACACCGCCCGCGATCGTAACGTTCGTTCATGCAACAATATGATGACCTATGAACGCGTACCCAGCCGCTGACGGGATCTATGATATCGATACACAACACCCTCCTCTTCTCATCTTCGTCGCTCGCCTCGTAGGTCGATGTACTGAAAACTTATGATTGTCGATGCTGGATGGGCCATTGATGGCCGAAATGATATGCGCCAGAGGTACCCGGTGGGGTATTGGTTGCGTGGTCGACGGTGCATGCGGGGTGATGGAGTTGAAGGGGAGCTTGAACGCCGGTAGAGTTAGGTGTTCAGGGTCACCGGGTTGGATGTGTCTGCGTTTTAGGCGGCAGTATGCGGGAGATGATACAGAGCAGGCCGTCGCTGCTGGCGGAGAAGATGCCTTCGACGGGAATGAACTCCTGGCCGGGCATCATCCGCTCGGTCTCGTCTGTGCCCTGGGGATAACGCTGTCCGCGAGCAGGCAGGTCCGGTATCTGTCGTCAGCAGCCATGTAAGTAGCTCGGGCAACAACCAGACGCACCCGGAGGACGCTGAACTTGCAGTACCCGTGCCCGCCGGAGCGTTGAGGATTTTGGATGACAGGCGACCAAGCCTTGGCGGTGTCGATATACTGCTTGACCAGGCTGCGGTCCGACGGGCGGATGATGCTGTAGATGGGGGCATTGCGTAGCTGCACGTCAGCGCGGAATACCGAATCAAGTAGACACAACCCCACCTTGGACGTATTCGAGATGATCTCGTTGGAGGAGAAGATGACGCGGCTGGTATCGGTGAACCGGTCAATGAAAAAGAAACTTCGTGGGTGGGGTGGGGGGAGCTTCCATCGTGAGTTGGGCGACATCGGTTCGGGCGCCGGGTGGAAAGACGCCGAGGAGGTGAGCTGTGGCCGACTGTTCGGTGATGCCTTGGTCCAACGCTACGGTCAGCACCTGATCACAAACACCACCGCCTCCGGCGCCGGGAGGAATCAAGGGACCCACCTTTAGCCCCCACTTGCCCTGGCTTCCGGGGGATACCTCAAACACGTCCCTTGCTGTCAGGGCCTGCTCTACACTGTCAGCTTGTGTCAGGTACGAGCTATCCCGGATTCTCGGCGCGCCGCCGGCAGTCAAGTTGACAACGAGGGTAACGATGACGGTAGCAGCCCGAGATTGGGCTTAGCGCACTCACGTATTGTGTTTGGCCCATCCTCGGCCCTAGTATACACCGCGATGGTCTCCTTGTACACGGTCGAGCTGAAGGGTCAGCCTTGCGGACCAGGATTGATGGGTAGTGGAAGCGGGCTGTCGGAAAGGAGGGTCTGTGGGGAAGAGATGTCGGAGGCCGGGGTGGGGGGATCGGGGCTTTGCTCACTAAGAAACGCAGCACTCAACAAAGTAGCCGTCCCGGTGCAACAAGCGCATGTATGCTACGCAGGCGCATCGCTCTTCTTGCAGGGAGTGACTGCTATAAGTATGCTGCACACAGTGAGAGGCTCCGATTGAACCCACTAGTGGATCTCGCGAAGGTAAGGTATCTCGTCCGGGTGGAATATGAGGTAGGCGCTCTTGCCGATGAGTTCTTCGGGTTGGTAGCCAAGAATGTCCAGGATGGAGTCGGAAACATATTTATATGTCGTCTATGCTGTCAAATCACTTGCACCGGGCAGCGCAGTATGCACACTCACATCTTCATCCGCGGTGGTCACGACCAGGGCGGACAGACCGATGCCCGCCGGGGTAGCATCGCCTCTGGGTGAAAGTGAGCCCGCTTGTGATGGCTCATCGCTGCCTCTGCGCCCATTGTTGCTGCTCTGTATGCTCGACTCCCTACTGAGCGAGTGGCCTGTTGCGCCCGAGGGCGACCAGTGCGACATTCACCGTGGTGATGATGGCGGCCTAGAGGAGTCGAGGAGATGAGGCTAGTGTTGAACCGTAACCGATGGAGATGACCGAGGGCGGATGAGGTACAGTGAGGGTGGAGCGGACGGATCTGGCGGCGGGCCGAAGAGGTTTTGGCCGATTACGTCTGTCTGTCCGGCCCGGTGTTACAACGAGAGGTGGTTTTCGGGGCGGTCGAGGGAGAGCGTGCCGCTGAGTCTGTCAACGCGGGCGGTGGGATCCTGTTGTTGCTACAATGGATCGCGGTGATGGAAACTGCAGTGACGAGTGATGATCAAAGATTGGGGCGGCTGAGTAAGAAAGAGGGCCGCGTGGTGACAATGGCTACAATGGCACGAAGATCTCCCGGAGGCCAGTTTGAGCCCCTCGCACGGTCGGTGTCGAGCCGCAGCCGGGCAGCGCAGGGCAAGACGGCGGCAGCTGGCCCGTCGAGATAGGGTTGATTCGGTGGCGTCGAGACCGAGCCGTTGAGTGAGATCTACCCCGTTTACCCGTCGTCGTCCGCCGTGCGTATGTGTCGTGTTCGGTTATAAAATGTTGGCATGCGAAGAAATCCGTCTGAAAACGACTCTCGTACCGGTTTCTAGGCGAGGGTCCTCCCTGGACGCCCAAGCATGCATAAAAATAGGTCACGCAGCAGCAAAACACCACGGTTAATGGCGGTATTGAGCTCGGGGCAATAGAAAAGAAAAGGTGCGCTCGGGTCGTTTTGATGCAACGATTGATCGAGAGAGCGTTGACCGATCCTGCCTTTCCTCCGACGACGGATGACAGATCCCGTTCCCGGCGCAGCGTGCCTTCGTGCGTGTTGGGTTTGGGCGCGGACGCCGGTTTATCCGGGCTCTCCCATTGAAACCTCGGGCGTTAGAGACAGGTCCGCTCGCTTCGCCCGCTGGGCGGAAGTATGAGCGGGTGAGCGGGTGACGGCGGGGACCACGTCGGCCAAGAGTTTTTCCCTTGTTCGGGTTTCGCCCCCGCGCCTCGGCTTGGCCTGGAACACCCTTCCGCGATCTCAGGGGCAGATCCTTGCGTCGTCAGCGTTAGTCACCGGATGTATGGGAGCGCCATCTCCCTGGCACGCAGCTCTTCTTGGCCATACAGAACTTTGTGGCAGCCTGCCCCGGCGCCCGTGGCGGATATAGCTGGTCTCGTTGCGTCCCCTTGTAGGTGCGCACCAAGCATCCCAAACGGTCGCACCACGGCGCTCTTGACCGCCGACTTTTCCTGAGACAGGGGCAGCCATCGGGTATTTGGTCTTTTGATTCGGCCGGGCCGGCCAGATCTCTTTTTGTTGCCCATTGGCGCGGCTGTTCCCAGCATTCGCTATCCGCCCGACTGTCAGAGAAGGTGACGTCGAGCAAGCGAGCGTGTCTAGAAAGCTTCCTCGCAGGTCACGTAACAAAGCGAGGCGAGGCGAATACCGTCAGTAGCGGCTATAGCAATGGCATCGTTGAGCCGGGCTGATCCCCCACATGGGACGGACGTTGAGCAAGCGCCGCTCCACGGAAATTGAAGGGACCGTCTGTAGCCGGTTGCGGGTGAATGAAAGTGTAAACACTTGCCCAAGTCGTCGCTACGTTGTCCCTGATACCGCAGTGACCCAAGACTGCGGGCGGCCTGGCTCCGCAAGCGAAGTCGGTTGGGGAAGCGAGGCACAATTTGCGCTCGGCCGGGAGACGGACATGGCACCAGATCCATCCCAAACAAGCTTCGCACGTCGCTCCGCGACGTGTGCGGGAAGTGCCCTCGGATGTTGGTGGATTCGAGAAGAGCGAATGGACTACACTTCCTCTCGCTCTGCGCATCGTCGGCCCATGCATCGCGGGATTCCGGTGGCGACAGACGGGTTTACGATTTGCTCCGTACTTTGCCCTCCAGCCGACACGAACCACACACCATCGGCGGAATGGAGGTACCGAACCGCTTGCCGTCGCGGGTACACATCGCATCCGTCTCCGTACTTTACGCTTGGCTCGAACATCGTACCTATCAAGATGGGTATGGGTCGGCTCGAGCAGAGAGTGCCTCCCCAAAAATGATCCCCATCAGATCGCACAAATCCCCCGACTCTCTGCTGTTCATGCAAAGGAACGCTGTAGGTCAGGGGCAGACGCTCAGAGAGACACGCGGTCCGGTCGGGGTTCGTTTCGACGGATTTCATCTCCTTTAGCACGCACAATGCGGGACCGAGTCCGCACCGCCGTGTGACAGCGGAGTCAGGCCGTAAAACCCTCATATTACCGAGCATCATGATGCGACGCAGTGCATCTCACCTGCCATATCTTCGAGTCATTGTTTTGAGCCTGTCGTACTACTGCCAATACACTTTGGGTGTCGTTGCATGTCTATGCGAGGAGCTGCGTGCAGTGCAGTCTCGAATTTTCGCCAGGGGAATGGTGGCGAAATCTGCTAGAGTCAAGTCAGCTGCGGACCTTCATTTCAGTCGATGAGGCGAAGCCTCGTTATGTGTTCAGCGCTCCTCGCTATCTGCCAGTCCACCGGCGGGATCAGGCTGACTTCGATGCTTGCAGTGCTGCATGAGACGTCCAGACACAGTGGGACCAACATCGCCACGTCTAGTCGCCTCGTCGGCAATTGGCCAGAGATGTGGACCGGCTGCGCCGTTCCTTTGCAACCGGGACGACAGTTGACTTCGTAATGCCCTCTCTCACCATTTCTGCAACCATGGTCCACTTCGCCATGCATCTATATTACACTCGCCCCAACGGCAGCTACAAATAGCAGTCATTGTCCAGAGTCATCGGAGGACGGCTTCTGGTCCAGCACTCCTCTCCCCCACATTGCACATCGTCAATGGCGATATCGCCGGCTCACGGAGGTGGTTGCGGGAAAAGCGTAGGGAATCGAACTGCCCACGGTGGAACACGTTGCATAAGGAATGGGCGACGTCTTGGCGAGGATGCATTGGCTCGCGGGAATCAACGCGCGGGACGTGGAGCTAGTGCTAGCTGGAGGTGACCGGAATCTGTAATGTTGGGCCTTTGACCTGAATCAGGTGAGCGATATCGCCGCGACCATTGAGTAAAAGCTAAGATCAATGTCAGCCTTGGCTCAAGCCCGCCGCACTCCGCCGCCTGTCAAACAATTCGACCCCGGCTGACATCGACTCGTTGACGACGGACGATCACTCTCATCCGCTTATGCACGCTTCGCGACGCTCATCAGTACTCAGGAGCTGTACTACCCCCGCCCCCACCAGGGCGAGATCTATCACGACTTGAGGAGGGACTATATAAACCGAGTGCATCTGATACTGGCAGGTTTTACGGGCGGTGCGGACGGTGCGAGCGGGGCGCGTCGCCGGGGCTCACGAAGGCCGTGCGGCAGGCGGCGGGGCGCTTCCTTGAGCGGTATGAAGCGCTGGATAGGGAGAAGCAGGAGAGCCTGCAGAGAAGAAGATCGGAGCAGGCGCTGGCTGAGACTTCCTGAACATGTTGGTGGCATCGAACGACCATGGACCCGAGAAGCAGAGCCAGGAATCACCAGGCCGTCAACGGAGAAAGCCTTCGGGAAGGCCCGCGGTCGGATGCAACGCATGAACTTTGCATCGCGCCCCCGTGAGCTTCGAGAGCCGACCGTTTCGTCTTCATGTGGCCTCTTTGCATCTTGCTCGTGTGACTCGAGACGCTTTGAGCGTGATTTACGGTTCTGCGCACCCACCGCACGTGGCTCGGGGATTAGTGTAACCGGCCGGGACCGCATCGTAGATCATGAGACAACAGTCGTCCTTCCCGCGCTCATGCTGTGTATAACGCGGCGGGAAGGTGCTGACTGCCGCTTACTCCCTCCTATGCCCCCCTGCGCTTGGCACTCCCAACTGCTCTGGGTCCAAGCTTAAACACACAAACAAAGCTACTCATCCGTCTCATCGAATCTCCATTTGGCGGTTCTGCAGTCATCCACCATGTCTCGCCTCATAACCGACGTTGGTCTCGCCCCCTTGACTATCTCCCTCGTTGCGACGTCCTTTTCCTTCTTCGGGGCCAGCATGCTCGAAGTCGCAGGTCCTATCCCGATCATCCGTGACAAGGTCTCGAAGGTGGATCTGAAGCCGTCTGACAGGGTGGCCATTTGGGCTTGCTTCTTCCGACGGGCACCGGTAAGTTGGGCTAGATCGTGGGCCTGCGTGACTACTGTCCTGATGCTCCAATCCTTCCCCTTCTCCCGTCCTCGCGTCGTTCGGGTCCGATCCCCTTGCGCTCGGCTCGCAACCCATATCAAACTATCCATCTCTGCCCTTCCTCACACTCGCCCCTCTCAGCATCCGGATCCGCCGTTGTAGTCATTGCAAATATATCATCATAAAGATTCCTGAAGAGGTGCCCAGCAGCGATGGAGCAAAGTCAAGACCGCGGCTGACTCCTAGGCAGCAATCGTCAGTGCCGCCTTGATCAACACCGTCATGTCCACCTACACAGCAATTCACACCGTCAACACCGACATCAGCAACTATGCTTGGCTCTCCGCCCTGGGATCCATTGTCGTCCTCCCATACACGTTTGCCACCCTGGGCAAGATCAATGCTAGGCTGCACGAGCTGGGCGACGCGAGGGAGAAGCGGGAGCTCACGCCCGCGGAGGAGAACGAGGTGGTGCAGCTGCTGGAGCAGTGGCAGACGAGGCATATGCCGCGCTTTGGCGCCTATGCGCTGGCTTGGGCCTCGAGCTTGATCGCGTTCAGTAAGGCTCTGCGTGGTTTCAGGCTGTAGAGGCGGGGTCGGAACGTGGTGGGGTGGGGTGGCA
>JAHXHD010000440.1:0-23608 GCA_019857685.1 Papiliotrema terrestris | reverse complement strand
CCCCGTCACCCCGTCACCCCGTTGCCGCCTGGCCTTCGGCCATTGGCAAAAACACTCGTATCTTATCTGAAGCGAAAGCTGACTTGCTCGCAGGACCGTCATGAGCCGCGAGGCCGTAAACCGAACGACCAGCTCCCGCCCTCGCGCGCCCGCGAGGTGCAGCGTGCGTTCCGACTGCGACGCGCAGAACACCTAGCGGCCCTCGAGGAACGGATCGCCTTGCTCGAATCGGAGAACTCGCAGTTGCGCGCGTTGCTGTCATTGCCCGAGGCCGACCGGGGCAAGATTGGGTCCGGTCCCACGGGCCGAGGCAAGGCTCTGAAGGAGGGCGGAGTGCCCATGAGCGAGCGGGTGCGCGCGCGGAAAGAAGCGCGTGAGAGAGAGAGGCGGGCGAAAGGTCTTCCCATCGAGGTCGATAGCTCCGACACCGATTCGCGGCACATGCGCGATTCGACGACGTTGTCCCCACGCGCCAGCTCGAAAGCCCCCAACAGCGCCAATGCCAATCAGGCGAGCAGCTCGTCCGCGCTGCCCTTGTTCGGTCAGCCCGACTCGGCCTCGTTCAACTATCAGCTGCCCATGCCGTTCAACATCACCTCGCCAGATACGGGCTTCCCCGATTTCGCGGCCAACCCGTCGCTCGACTCGGCGTTGTTCAAGAACAGCGGCTCGACGCCAAATTACGCCAGCATGTTTAACATGTTTGACACGCCCGATCAGAATGGTCAGAGTTCCAACCCCCACGATCAGCATGCACCGCGCCGATCACCCCTCACCCCGCCCATTTCGTCGCAGGCCCCGCAGCCGCCCTCGCAGATGGACCTGCTCACGCGCCTCAAGGCATGCTGCCATCTGTCCGACTCGCACGTTGTCAACGATCCGGGTCTTCTCATCTTCGCGACAAGACTCTGTCAGTCTTTCCCGTGCGCCTTCTCCGGCGGGCATGCCGATTCGGTCGGGATCTCAGATTCGGAGAATCTCATGCTGGAAGATAGCTGGAAGGCGCTCAAGAACCAGCTCGACCCGGTCGGCGAGGCTGACGGCGAGAATAGGATAAACACGGGCAGGATGGCCGCGGAGCTGGTCATTCGAGCGGCGCAGACAAGAGGACCCGGGTACATCACCTGCCGATACCGCGAGGGCATGTCGCTGAGGAGGATCATGGTTGCGCAGCTCATCCAGGGGCTGGGCGGCAGCTTCGAGTAGGTGGTGGCAGGGCTTTCATGGCGGCGAACAAGGACAATGGGCGATGTACACTTAGTCAGGGTGGGATGGTCGGGACTGTTGTTTCATACGTACTCCGGAATTCATTTTGGGCGACCTGTGGTTACCAAGCATGTACGTGATATGAGTCAAATTTGGGTACCGTGCTTGTGCATCGGCGCGAGCGGAGCGTGGATGGGCATAAGTCGGCATTGCGATCGTCATTCGTCACTACGAGTACAACTTGACCAGACGGAGACGCGTAATGAGATGTTGTGCGGGCGAGCATATCCGGCCCTGGCTTCGCACCGGCCGCAAGCTTCGTTCCCCGACAGGGACCGCAGTCCGTTCGAAGAGTAGGTTGTCAACCGCCTAGTCAGAGACGACGATCACCTCCGAAGATTGCGTCGGACGATTGCTTGCTCTACCTCTCGCCCCACTGCTCCTCGCCGCAGCTGCAGCTGCCACCTCCACCACCTCGTCGATCTGTTCAAAGTCCATGTCGTCGTCAAAGTCGTATTCGTCCGCGTCATCGTCATTGTCACTATATCGCGTTTGACCGTGGCTAATACGATTTGTCGTCGTCGGTTTCGCGCTCGTTCTGTCGTTGTTAGAGTGGCGAGTGCCATTGGCAAAATACGGCGATTGCTTCTGCGTCGCAGACTGCTCGACCTCCTCGAGCTGTATGAGCAGTTCTTCATCCACTTCGTCGCCGAACCCAAAGCCATAATCATCCGAAGGCGGGTTCTGCGCCGGGAGCTCGAGCATCGCCGCCCGGATCGCTTCCGCCCGCCGCCGCCGTGCTGCCGCCTGTGGGTCTTCGTCCTCTGATGAATCGATGACGCTTATCGGCATGGACTTGCGGCCAGCCCTTGCGCTCGCGGGTTTCGGAACAGAGGCAGTGCGGGTCGGACGTGAGGGTCCTGCCTCGAGCGGAGGGACGTATCTGAGCCGGGCTTCCGGGATGGACAACTCTGATTTGAGCGGCGTAGATCGCGCTGCCTTTGCTGCTTTGGGAGCGGTGGATCGGGGAGCTCGTCGGGCTTTCGGTAGACCGGCGCCTGGCTTGTGGGCTTTCGCGACTTCAAGGCGATGAGCGAGAGAGGCGATGAATGCCGGCGGCTGATCTCGTTCGAGGGCGTCGACGTATCCACCTATATATGAGGTGTTCTCGGGAGTCAGCATGACTGCCCATCAGCATGCGAAGCATGTCGATACTCTGACCTACGCAGCCCCCGGGTGATCTTGACATTGTGGAGTAGTAGCTATTGTAAGCGAGGCCCACAAACGCTCCATCACTTCATGCGCACCTTGCACCCTAAGCCTGTCTCGCCGAGCTTGACCGCCGCGATGCGCTTGAACTCGACAGCGCGCACGACCGTCAATCCATCGCCCAGCTCCATCTTGAGCATCGCTCGAGGGTAATCCGGCACCTTGCCAGGAACAATTTGCTCCTCGTCTTCGCCTTCGTCCATCCCTCGTATGCGCGTCTTGCCTTCGAAGACGTCCTTGCGCTGCTCGAGTGTGTTCTGCAGGGCAACGGCAGACGTGCCTATGTCCGTTACAGACAGTATTTGGAGTAGTGTGGGTGTTTGGAAGAGGATCCGCTTGTGCAAGTCGGATATATTGGCGGGGAGGACGGGTTGGGCGGAGATGGCTAGGTCCGAATGAATGTATTGCTCGAGCTGGGATCAGCGATGGAAGATCTGATGGCCACCAGGCGAAGAGGCTGTGAGAACTGAGGGTCGTGGTAGGGAGGCGAGAAGTGAGACGCAATTGCACGAACCATCGCTGCCGGGCTGGTGTCATCCCCGCTAGCCCGCAGGACATCCATACACTCCTGAACCCATGCCTGCGATCAGCTCAACAAGGCTTGCTATGCACTCCGACCAACTGGATCCGGCTCAGGACTCGGGTAGAGCTTCTTGATATGGGTGAGTACCTTGTGCACCTCGCTCATGGTGGCAGGGGTGGTCGCAGCATATGGGCGGCGGAATGATGCTGTTGACAGTATGTCGACGAAGATGAGTGGACTGGGCAGAAAATGACGTTTCGTGTTTCAGCTTTGTCCTTCTCTACGTTCACCTACCTCGATTTATCTTTGCTCCGCCATGAGACCTGCTCGACATCTCTGCTCGCTTTCGGCGGGTCTGAGGTCAGGTCATGCTCCTATGCGCTCGATACGGCCGCTGCCTGTCGCTCGTCCACCGATCGCGACCCCCTTCTTGCGCTTCAACTCCTCAGCATCGGCTCCACCACCTCGCCCACCATTCGATAAGAATACCACTGGAGATGGTAAGGAGACGCTGCACAGTGAGTCGAAGCCCTGACATTTCGTTCTTCGGAATGCTGTCATACACCGCAGGTGTCTGGGAACACGCTGACCTGTAGGCAAGGTGAACCGTGCATGGTCCACACCGACCAAGTGGTATCCGATCCCGATAGCACTAGGTGCGCTGGTCCTCCTCGCCGTGCAGCTGCGGAAACAAAGCCAGGGAGATGCGATCGAAGTAGAATCACAGCGTGAAGGCGCGGTCATACGATCGAGCAAGATCGACGGGCCATGGCAGGTGCGCAGCGCTTGCGACGTGCCAGCCTAGCAGCTGACGCGCAGGTAAGAGTCCTTGGCGCCCTGCCATTACGGTCACTCTCGCAGCTGTGGGGGTACCTCAACTCGCTCGTCTTGCCGGTCTGGTTCCGACCTTTCGGGTTCAAGCTCTACGCCAAGATCTTCGGATGCAACCTGGACGAGGTGCCCGAGGACTTGACGCACTACGAGTCGCTTGGAGAGTTCTTCTACCGGGAAATCAAGGAGGGAGCGCGACCCATCGCGGACGCACCGATGGTGAGCTATGCGATGGAAGGGGAGGATTCAGCTCATGCCAGGTGTCGCCGGCGGACGGACGGGTCCTACACTACGGAGAGATTGTTGGCGAACGAGTCGAGCAAGTCAAGGGTATCACATACTCGCTCCAAGCCCTGCTCGGCACCGAGGGCGCGGCGGTCGGCCAACCTACTGAAATTCAACGAAAGAGCCCCTCGTCTAGCGGCGCGTCCACCCCGCCCGGTGAGACGCAGCGGGTCGACGACGAGCACTTTGCCAGAATCAACGACATACCTTACTCGCTGGGTAGTCTGCTCGGCACGAAGAACGCCCGACCCGTCAAAGACCACTCGTTGCCCAAGGACAAAGCAAATGAGCACGACGCATCTCATCCTCCCGAGGACGCAAACCTGGGTCACGACCTCAATGTGGCCCTGCGACTCGGTACCGAGGCCGCCACGCACGCAACGGACCCCGGATCAGAATTCAAGCTCCTTCACCCCGATCGCAACAACCTGTACTTCTGCGTCATCTACCTCGCCCCCGGAGATTACCACCGCTTCCACTCGCCCGTCGCCTGGGTTGTTGAGCGTCGACGCCATTTCACAGGAGATCTGTTCTCGGTATCACCTTACATCGTCAACCGACTGAAAGACCTGTTTGTGCTGAACGAGCGGGTCGCGCTGCTGGGGCGCTGGAAGCATGGCTTCTACTCGATGGTCCCCGTCGGGGCGACCAACGTCGGCTCGATCCGCATCAACTTTGACGAGAGTCTTCGGACCAACACGAGGCATATGACGCACCCGGCGCATACATTTACGGAAGCGACATACACATCTGCGTCGTCCACACTGGGCGGGCAGCCGCTGTTGGCGGGAGAAGAGATGGGCGGTTTCAGGCTGGGCAGTACGGTGGTGCTCGTCTTCGAGGCGCCGAAGAGCTGGAAGTTCGGCGTCAAGGCGGGGGAGAAGGTCAAAGTGGGACAGGCATTGGGCGACTTCAAGCCGGACGAGAAGGGCGAGTAGGACATCATTGCAGGGGGCGTAGACGCGATTGTTATGAGAGTGCTGCCACATGCAAGCGGTGTCCATCGGCATCCCTTGCATTCGCAATCTCTGGCAGCGACAGTTGTGACAACCAGCTGCGCAAGGCTCCTGGAAAGGAACCCCAGACACTACACAACTCACTAGCTCTACAAAATGCTGACAGATCTGGTAGTACACCGACCATCTGAGCGATGTTCTTACATCGCTATCTGGAGCGTTTCCGCTGACAGCTGCACTTTCGCCTTGACGCCAAGCTCGATCGCCTGCATCCGGTTCAGATGGAGCGCGCCTATCCGGTGTTTGGCCGCATATGCCGTGAGAGCGATCCTGCCTGTCAGGGATGGCTTGCATGCAGCTGGCCTGAGGAGTGACGTACCGGACCACGGCCGTCTCTTCGAGATACATGTTTGCCAGTATCAAGTCGCCTCCTGCGGCTGCGGCGTATACGTGGTTGTATAGCGTCTCTGCGAATACGAGCCACATGAGACTAGAAACGCTTGGCAGCACAGTCACTGGAGTGAGCCAGGACGGTCGCAGGACCGTCGAACGCCTTCAAGCTCACAGTCATAGCTCGATTCGACCAGCTGATGCAAGACACTCATACCGGATCGAGCCGCTTTCAGAGACGAGTGCCCCGATATCGGACCATCCTTCGACGCCACCCCGGCGCACATGTCCCCAATGACCGCTTGTGCCGCGTCAACTATCCATGCCGAAGTCACCAGATGGCGATCTATAACCCAGGTGCTTGTGCGCGACATATCAGCCAGGTGGAGGGATAGCGACGCGGCGTCGTCAGACAAATCGCATAACCTGTCCCTTCCGAATTCGGTCCTGGGTGTCAGATTGATTCATATCCGATGCGAGAATCACTTGCGATAGCAGAGTCGGCGTTCGGTCAAGCTCCCTCCGGAACGCGGTAGCACGGTCATACAGAGCCGTTGACTTGATCATCATGCACAGGGACTGGTTGATGTCAGTTGCCGGGATCATACCAGTCGGCAAACAGCTCGTCACGTACATCTTGATGGATCAAGGGGCCTGCCGTCAGCTGGAAACACGCCAAGCGGGAAATGGATGGCGTACTTCTCGCAAACAGGTCCGAAGAGCTCCGTGTCAGTTCAGACTGCACCCAGTCGCCGGGACAAGCAGCACCCGGGCTCGCTTACGTTAGACTTTGCCGCTCACGGGGCCTAGCCGATCCTTGGGCTTCGAGCAAGCCCGAACATATAGGCAATCCCGTCGAGATCTCTTCATCCGGCAACGTCTGTTGCATCAACGGTTCGAACAGCAAGCGTCGATCCAAGCGCCACACTCACCGTCGGAACACCTTGCATCCACATCAAGTGTTTTTCAGTCAGCCAGCAGGTCCTGCGCAGCCGTCAGCCAGACCCAACAGAACACGCAGAGCCTTCTGTGGTGGTCTACGTACCAGAACGCCCTTTCAATAGCGGGCCTCCCTGGAGCTTCTTCAGGGCGCATTCCCACCGTTTCGGGCTTGGATAGATCGAAGCCCATCCATTCATCGGCATCGCCTCTCCAGGCGTCAAGGTCTGGTATTAATCTCCGCGTCCCGTCGAGGAACAAATGTGCACTCAATTGTGTTCATGTGTGTCCTGAATAAAGTGGAAATGAGGAGGCCAAGCGTGATCGCGACGAGCGCGTTCCGGAGGTCTCCGTCCAACAGATGAAGCTCGGTCAGGATGGCTTGTGCTGTTGCGTAAGCTACCTTGTATACCTCACATGGTGCGCTGCGCTTGCAATTGTGTCATGAGCACTCACCGCTCAGCATATGAGACGGGTTGTTGCTGACCGAACTGCGCTGCGACCGCATCTCGCTCTCGGAAATCCCTCGATGGAATGACTCGTATTGGCGTGAGGACCTTGCGTGGTACGGTGCAGACAGATCGGCGCCCGAGTCGAGGCCTCGATGTCGAGCCGTGATTGCCAAGAGGGCGTGAAGCAAAATAGGACACTACGCATCAGCCGGCTGGGCGTACTCTCCTCCGAATCCAGCTCAGGCCGTACGGGGAAGCGGGCGTGTTTCAACGGCCTCTCGAGATTCGCCATCAACGTCCTCTGGTCCAAGGCTAAAGGCATAATCGAGACATGGCTGAAGAACACCCAGCACGCGTGCTGTTCTCAGCAAGCATGTACGCCGCCCTGTCGCCGTGTAAGCACGTACGCGCAGGACGGTCAAGGAGGGCAGATGCCGGAATTCGCTGTTGTAAGCTGGACATTGTGGTCACGACGCCCGCTTGCTCTTTGTGAAACAAGCCAGTGTTCTCTGTGCCGAGATCTTCGGCCCTCAATGTCCGAGGCCGCAGAGCGTCACGCCGCGTCGTCGCGTTCCATCGCGCTGGGATTGTCAGTTAAGCGGCTGGCTGGGCAAGAGATGTTGGAGATTAAGCATAAAAGCAGCCATTACGGCAGACGCACTCCGTGGGTCAGAGAGGCTTGCCGGGTCGTTTGACGAGGTCGACGAACCGGAGACTTGTTCTAGAAAGACCATTCCGGTGTTCCGGACATGTATGCCGGTCTCAGCTGGGGAAGCAAAGGATGGTGATCGACGAGTGATTGAGCGGCCAGAATGTGAAACGTTCACGAATCGAGTGGGCAATCCGAGAACAAGGCTTTGGGAATGAGATGGTGCCCCGCAACTGCAGAGAAGTGCCTCGGCAGGAGGCTGTGTTGGGACTTTGTCCGGCCAGTCAGTGGCTGGTGCGACATCTTGTCCCTTTGCATCCTTCGATCGCACGCAGCTTTTCCCTCTTTTCCAGTACTCCCTTGTCCGCACGGTGCATCGACGAGTCATCGTGTTCTTCGACCGAGGCGTCCTCGGGACATCCGCGCTCCCACTTTCGATCCTGACCGACCGGGATTGCTTCAAGAGTCAAACGGTCCCGTCGATCATCTTTTTAACAATCATCGGCCATGTCAAACGCCTACCTAGATCCGTCTCAGCGTCGCTCGCAATACGACCCTCAACCGTCCACCTCCCAGCGACCATACTCGCAAGCATCTTACGGGTCATACTCGTCCCCGCCCTCTGGACACTATGATCGACTCCATCCACTCGCGCACGAGTCGCCCGACGACAGGGACGAGCCGTTTGACGTCCGAGCCGACTTTGACGGCGACGGGCCGCGATGGAGCGACCTGTATGGCCCCAAGCCGAAAGCGCTGCTGAGCAACGAGGACAGCAGGGTGGACTATGACCGCCTCGACAGCCATGTCGCCCCGAGCGGGCAGATGCAGGCATATGCGGCGCCGGAGTTTGTAGGCGGAAAGACGGAGGCGAGTCGGGAGGAGCTGGTCTCGGTGCCAGTACTAGGTCCCGAGTGAGTCGAGCGGTCCTGTTCGCGGCGCGAAGGAGATTATGAAATCTCCAGGTCGAAGAGCGTGGGAGCAGAGCGCCGTGGATCCATGGAGCTCTAAACTCAGACACGAAGACCGGTGGGATGTGCAGCTGACCCCAGGTGGCACAAGGCCGAGCTGCACGAGATGAGCAGAAGGGGGCAGTCCGAGCTGAGGCAGGAGAAGCGCGCGAGGATGTGGACCATGTTCAGGCGAGACCAAGGGGGGCTGTGCGGGATAAGGTGGTTGACACGGCGGTTACTCGTCTTCTCCGTCTTCTTCTTACTTGTGGGGTGAGTATCGGCGGATCATTCATTGCGAGCGCGTCCTAGACAGTCGTAAAACACGACGCTGACATCCCAGCCTAGGGATCACGCTGTACTTTGTCATCCCACGCGCCCCGTCGTTCATCTTCTACGAGGCCACGCCATTCACCGTCGACAACAGCACCGTCTCCTTCAGCCGAAGCCCGACAAATTTCTCGTTTGCTGGCAACCTGAACCTGTATGGTGAGTCGGCACGTGTTTCCACGCTGCGCACTCGCCTTTTGACCCCACGTACACGCTGGTGAACCCATGGTATACAGCCCGCTCATACCAGCCGACTCGTCGTCCAACTACCTGCCCATCCATTTCAAACACCTCCAAGCGACGGTGTACGACCTAGATACGCTCAAGACGATTGCGACAGGCGATTGGGGCAGTCACACGCTGCCAAAAGGCGAACAAGAGCCCGTAATCCTGCCCGTCCAATTTTCCTACTCGGCGCTCAACCAGTCCGACACGGCATGTGAGTCGACCTCCAGTCCACAGTCGAGGTTGCGCCCGAGCTAACGGCAGGGAACACAGTATATGACGCTTGCGGGCACATTTGGTCGGGGACCGTACGGCCCGATCTCAAGTTCCGGCTCGAGCTGAAGATGTCGATCGTGGGGCTGGTCAGTAAGCCATTTTCTCAGACGCAGATCAGCGACGTGGCATGCCCGTTTGAGCTGCCCGCGGACGGTGTCTAGGTGGAGGAGCGGGGCGATGTGAGGTGGACGTGCTGCGGGGATGATGAGTTGACGCGTGTTGATGACTGTACGACGGGAAGTTGGCCAGCAGGCGGGCAGGACAGGGGAGGGAGCGGTTATGTCGACTACGAATCAACGGATATTTGACGATAAGGACAATCTGGACGCGTGATGTATATGACTGCCGCCGCTCAATGAGCGCTCCAAGCTGGTCTCGTCTGCCGTCCATGCACGGCACTGTTGCATGACAGAGACATCAGATGGCGAGTTTGAGCGAGGAGGATCGTATGCTCCCGTGTGGTATCGCAGCTATAGTTCTACACATATCTACTATTATCCCGGCCAGACCCCATACACTGCATCTGGTTCGAACTGTCTCCCCGCCGAACTGGGACATGGATCCACTCCATCATTTGCTCATGTTTCTGCATCCCGTTCTTCCAGTGGTCACTACACGGCGTTTCATTTCGGACTGATCGGGTGCGACGCTTTGGGTCCAGGTGCAGGTGGACCAGGTGCGGTGCTAGCGGAGGCTACCGTGAGCTCTCAGCTTCCTTATGCAGCCCGGACAAGACTTACGAGGTGAGGCAATAGACAGGTTAGATACAGACGAAGCCACGCTGTCCGCCGTCGTTGGCGTCGGGACTGCCTGTGGCTGCGCAGCCGCACTGGATGGCACGGGTGACTCGGCCTTCGCCGGCACCTTGTTCGGCGCTGTGTTGCCGAAAATCCACGTCCTGACCTTCTGCTCCATCTCCTCCCGATCCTTTGGCAGGCTGTACGTCAGCCCACCACTCCTCGTACAAGTGATGCGTCATGCTCACGTGTCAACATCCAGCTTGGGCATCCATCGGTCACCCTCCACGTGCTTGAAGAACCGCGATGATGGGACTTCGCCCGCAGCCTCCCTCCGCTTCGCCAGTTCTCGCTGTCGGTCCTCCACTGCCGACTTGGCGGCCGTCGCACCGTGCATGTCCGTCGACAGGATGGCGTCCGTCAACTTGGTCCACAGCCTAAAAGTCAGACGTGATCTCAATGGCTTGTGCGCCAACTCACCGCCTCGATTCGTACTCCTCCTGCTCCGATTCCGGCAGAACATTCTTGGGCGCGACTGCTGCAGTGGACGGGTCGAAGATGACCCTCCTTTCCCCCGTCTTCCTGTCCGTGAATTCCATGATGTCAGACCAGTGGCCTGAGACTGTCCCGATATCCGACCGTCCAGGCCCCTTGACCGCTCCTTCGATCACGTTGTACCCTCCGGAGATCCAGCCCTGGGGTTAGCCATCGTGATCAACGGTGCACCACATCTGAGTCCCGCTCAACCCACCTTGGCCTTGAAGTCGACGTCACAGTGGTAGTCCGTCGCCTTGCAGTTTATGCTCGAGAGCTCGCACAGCTCCAGCGTCATCTTCCCAAACAAGATCCCCCGGGCATACGTGTTGGGCATCTGCCTATCAGCTTCGTCTATCGTGTCCATCACAGCTGCACTCACAGTGATGACATATTCTCCGTCTTCCGGCCGGTCCAGAAGCCGTATCCTGTCCTCTCCCTCCATGATTGTGGCCGCGGAGTTGCCCAGGAACTTGGACTTTGGCTTCAATTCGCCCGTCACGAGCAGGCCATTCTTCGGGCTGACGTAAAAGAAGGCCGAGACGGGCTGGTGTCAGTGTCGTGCTTAGAGTAGGTTGGGATGGATTGCAGACGTACTGGGTGATGCGACACCTGCTCGGCGATGTAGAATCCCTCTGTGCCGTCCGCGTACGTATATGTACACCTGAAGAACTCCCCGAGGACCGGGTTGTACCTTCATGTCAGCTGCCAGTATCAGTTCGAAAAGATCAAAGCTCACGGCTTCTTCACTCTGCCCGTCAGTTGCTTTACCCGAGTCGCTTTCATCGGCGGGTCACTCACCCCTTCGGCTTGATGTGCCATCCACTTAGGTAATAAGTCATCACCCGCAAGAACCGTTCCTTCTCATCGGGCTCCTTCCCCACGCTGCGCGTCAGCCCTATCGTTGCATGTCTGCGTGTAATCCAGGCATATCCTCATGTCCGAGGCAGTCCAGTGACCGCCGACGGCGCACTCACCCAAAGATCAGTTCGGGGTGCGAGAAAAAGTCTGTGATTCGCTCGAGCAGTGATCTGGGCTCGAGCACAAACGTCGGTAATGCGATCTTGCTCAGGTCCATTCCCGGCCGCACTATCGTGAGCGACTGTCCTGCCGACCTCCGTCGGTCGTTGTCTCCAACGCGGCTGATCACCTAGATCTAGCCAGGCTTCCACGACATCCCTATCCTACCCCTGTCTGACGACCGCGAGACCCATCCATACTCCCACGACCGACGGAGTGACAGATAGCGATTCCAACTCACACTGCGAGATAATCGCCATCAGCACGTTCCCTTCCTCCTTGTCCAGGTTCGTGGTGTCGTACGCATTTCCTCCTTCTGCTCCGCCGCCGCCGCCGCCGGCGGCCTCTTTCGGCTGCATCAACGAAGCATCGCTCCCTTTCCTGCTTTTATGCCTTGACGCCAGGCTGTCCATGCTTCCGCTGAGAAGACCCATGTTGCTGTAGTGACGGGGCTGGTCACGCGTAAACCGTGCACGAAGGTGGGATTGGGAAATATGGGGGGGAAAGGGGTCGAAGAGTGAGTCTTGGCGCGGCCGTGCTGCTTCTATCCCGGGCCACTGGTAGATCGATCAAGCCGAGTCGAAGCGTGCCAGCGTGATATGCTCGCGGTGCGGTGTTGGATGAGTGTGAGCGTAGAGCAATCGTAATGGATCCGAGGTGATGCTGGTTTGGTTTGTCTGTGGTGTTGCTCGCCAAAAGACCGACGTAACTGTCTCCTCCTGATCTTCGGCAGCCGATGACGCGCAGACATGATGCCAACCGCTGCATTCACTCGCACATCAACCGTTATTTGATCCCGGCCTGATCACCGGCATATCCCGGTGCTCCCCTGCGGGCACACCCATCCCCCATTCGACACACGTTCGCTCCCCGTTAGCCGGCCGCCGTGCACACCCAGTAATCAATCTCTGGACAACGTCGCGGATGCATCTGACGCCCCCTCCCTCTAAGTGGGCGTATGTCTGGGCTGTACTACTCGACTACACTATAGACTGGCCGCCCGGACAATCTCCGGCGAAGCGCCACCTACCACGCGCCGTCTGGGTGGCTCCGATCGCTACTAGCGGACGAGATCACCCTCGGCGTCTCTTCTCCGGGTCGATGCAGCGAGAGCGGTAGGACCGACTCGTCCTGGACCGCCTTCTTCAGGTACACTTCGTCGCCCTGCATATCAGTACACCGGTCAACGTAGACACAGATCTCAGCCCACCTCGAGCGGCGTCGTCGAGAACGACAGGCCCTTGCCAAAGTGCTTCGAGAAACACTGCTTGGCGAGGTCATAGTCTATGTGCGAAGACAGCTTCTTCCTCGGCTGCACCGTAAGACTGTGCCGCTTCACGTCAGCTTTGTAGCCACTCAATCGCCGCCAAGCTCACCGCGTCGACGCTCGAGTCCAGCACAGCGGGCGAATGTGCGCCTTCACTGATTGACAACCTGAGCGAGAAGTCCTTGGTGCCCTTTGTGGACGTCTTCTCCCACAGCTCGATCGTACAATGTGAACAGTAGTCCAGCTCGGGGATGCGGACGTTCGAGAATGGCAGGCCGGAAGCCATGAGGAGGTGAACGAACGTAGTAATGTGCGACTCTTTCCTGTCCATCAGTCACCGCTCCACTCCCACGTCATTGCTGGCACTGACGTGAAGTAGAAACAGGCAAGGGATTTGCCAGTCGTCTTGGCCTCCTCCATGTCCTCCCAGACCTTGCGCAGCAGAGGCAGACTGGTCAGGATTCCAATCTCCTCCTTCGCCTCGGCGTCGAAACCGTATTCCTGCGGGCTGACGAGGTCGAACAGCGCTTTGGCTTTGCCATACAGGTCGTGCAGCCCTATCGTCAGTTACGAGCCTCCATCAGGGCAGAAGTAACTTACGTCGGTCCTGATGCTCCACACCAGGTTTACTAGCCTGTCCCAACCCCTTCGGGTCAAACACAGCAAACAAGAACGTTCTGTTATGCAGCGCGTCATATTTGAGCTGGAGTCAGCAGAGTCTTGACGATCACAGCCGTGAACCTACACTGTCATACAGCTCAGACACTCGCGATGGGTCGAATTTCTCCTGCTTGACCCCGACCCAGTCCTCGAAGATCTTCTCCCATCGCTCCTTGAAGAGCCATGCACTGTCGCCGGAACACCACCTCGTCTGGGGGATCTTCTCCACATTGCCGTTCTCGTAGTTCTTTCGCATGATCCCGCGCAATTCGGTCAACTGGCTGACGACGTCTTTGACCACTTCGACGGGTTCCTTCTTAAACGACTTCTCCCAAGCGAGGTCTGGCCGCTTCTCGCTTTCGCCGGGTCGGAGCAGGATCTGTCGTCAGCGCTGACTTGACCAAAGCGGAGTCATCAACGTCGACTCACCTTGAGCTTCTTCTTCGCCTCGGCCATCTTCTCTTTGCCGGCGTTGTTGTCATCAAGCAGGTCCCGGCGCTGGATCAGGTGGCTGATCGTGGGGCATGGCTCAGGGTTGCGTCCGGCCGCAAGCGACGAGGCGGACGACTGCGACGAGGATGATCCGCCTTCGACGCCCAGCAGAGCGTGCGCGAAGATCTGCGCCGTGTTCTGCGGGTCAGAAAACGCTTGGCAGGCAAGCTCGGATGACTCACGATCACTCGTCGTTCCGAGGAAGTGTAGATCTTGACGTTGTTCAGGACATCCTTGTCTGATCGTCAGCTCGATCTGCCCACGCCGACAGATTTCAACTACACACTCATAATCATAATATCCTGCACGTCAGCCGCGCGCTCGAGAAGCACCTTTTGGAATCTGGTGGACTTACCTTCTTGAACGCATCGCCCAGATCTCTCGACTGATAGCGACTCGAGTGCGTGCTCTCTCCGCCCCACTTGACCACCAGCTGCATCTTCTCCAGACCCTCTGGGATTTGCACGCTATCCTTCGTCGCGCCTCCAATCAGCGCCTGCATGTCCGGCGTCCTGGGCTCTTGGATCGGCTCGTCAAACGCTGGCTCAGCCACTTCGCCGTTGACAAGGACTGTCGAGACTTCCTCCGGCGAGCGGGTAGGGTCCACGCCGCCATTGCTCAGCCACGCCTTGACCTTGGCACTTCGTTCCGTTTCCGTCAACTCGTCTTCCTCGTCGCTGCCTTTCTCCTTCTTCTTGTCCTTCTTGTCCTTCTTTTCCTTCTTATCTTCCCCGTCCTTCTCGCCCTTCTTCTTAGCAAAGCTGGGCTTGAGCTGGGCCTTCGTCCCGGGGAGAGACATCTTCTTGCCCAAGGCCTCTTTAAGCTGAGATAGCTTGAGCAGAATATCGTCGGTGATACCCGGTGTCTGGGCGGATTCCTCAGCTGCAGCGAGGATGAAGTTGAGCTGGCGGGGGTCGCGGAGAATGATCTCCTCGCGGTGACCTCGAAGCAGGCGGAGGAATGGCTGCGACCAGGCTTCTTGCGCGGGGAAGGTGAACTGGAGATCAACTAAGACCCTCGTGAAACCGAGCCGACCCACCTTGAGCTTCATCTTAGGCGTACGATCAGCGTGTCGAAGCACTGCGCGTCAGCCTGAGTCCGTGTCTGATGACGAGAGTCGCTCACCAGTGACGGTTGCACGGAGCGTGCTGTAAGTCGAGCCCGCAGATTGCGCCTCTGTCGGCTGAAGGGACTTTGATCCAGGCGGCATTGCCAGTGCTTTCGACTGCCTAGCCAGGTCGCAGACGGACGACAAGATTTCAGCGGCTTTGTCATAGTAGGCCTGGCCTTAGCTTGACCGTGGAAGATGATGGAGCAGCTGACCTGGTTGCCCTTGACAAAGCTCCAGCCGTTCACGTCAATCACCATGCTTCTGGATGCGCCCTCGCATCGCAGCAAGTCGAACCCGCACACTCGCTGTCCGAAAGCATCCACCACGTCTCGAGCATACGTGATCTCCTCCTCGGATAGCTTCGTTATGAATCGTGTCTCCTTGCCGTCCGCGTTGCGGCGCACGAGCCCATCCACCACGGGAGACTTGCGCGTCTCGGCGTGCGAGAAGTTGGGTCCGACCGTGTAGACCTTGATATCCTCCGCTGCGGATCAGCGAATCTGTCTCGTATGACGCCAGCTTTGTGCGCACCATTGTCGACATTGATAAACTCCTCGTAGATGTATGAGCCGAGATATCGGGGGTGAACCATGGTCGGGTCGTACTCGCTCGACTTATTCCCGACCTGCCATAAGAATGTCAATCGCGTGAAAGCTCTGTGCAACTGACCTTCCTGAACAGCCTCCTTCCCCCACCTCCACGGTAGTAGATATAAACATTGTGGTCCTCCCCGTCCACCGGCTTCTCCACGAACGGCTTTTCCACAACCTGCCCATCGATGATAATTGCATCACCGTCCTCCCTGAGAATCACCTCCCGTCCGCGTGGTACCGGATCTTTCTTCATCTTTCCCTTCCACCGCTCAGGAACAACCACCTCTCCCCACTCGTCCTCATCCTTGGCCTTAGGACCTGGCAAGACCAAGCCGAGGTCTTTCCGGACCCGTCTGCGCAGTTGGCGTGGCACGCGCGGACCGCCATCCCGCGAAATCTCCGCCCGCTTAGGTGTAGGCACGCCAATATGGTCCAGGATAGCTAGGACTAGACGGCGATCCCATAGCAAAGACTGCATCGCCAACGAGTTGATGGAGATAGGAGGCGGGCGGTTGGGGATCTGCGTGTACGCCAGGGCCTTCGGTAGGGGAAAGTCCGTCGAGAAGAACGAGATGAGAACGTCGACGGGCGGCCAGTGGTGGATGTCTGCACGTGAGCAACGTCACATCATATCTTCGCTGATGCCCGACTGACCTTCCTCGAGAATGACCACATCACCAAAGATCTTGACGTCCACCCCGCCCTTCTCGATATCGACCAAACGGGTGAGGATCTCGCGCATAGCCTTGCTACGCGCCTTGACGTCCATCGCACAAACTCCGAGCACAACAACCGGACCCTTGGCAGCGGTCGTAGAGGGCGACATGGAGACGGGCGAGCCGGCTTGGCGATCCGGTGCAGTCGAGGATGGGTTTGTGGATGCGGTCGGTCGCGATTTGGTCGGCGACCGGGGCGGTGGCATCGACATGGCGTGGCGTCGATGTGAGCGCTCCGAGAAGGGGAATATGTACAAGGTAAGGACGAAGCGGAAGGATGAGCGGGCCCAGCAGATGTTCCTGGACGATCACGAACGTGGGATGAGAGACGAGATCTGGCGAAAAGACAGGCTCGGGACGAGGGCTGGGAGGGGCCGAAATCCGCTTCATCGGCGATCGCCGACGTGACGTAATCTGCATCCACGGTTTCCAACAATTTCAGTCGAGAGAGCGGGGTGTTTGGTTCTCGTCGATCATGTCGAGGCGACTGTTCAGCGAACTGCTGTTGGGGGACGCGGGTGCCATCATCAACTCAGATGAGCGATGTCTAGAGCTAGCAGCCGAGGCCGAGGCTATCGCACGCTATACCGCCCAGCATCTCGATGAAAGGTAAGCTGTGAGTCGGCCGTGCAAGGACATCCGGCTGAACTGGATAGGTACGATTTGGCAGAAACCCTTGGCGGGGACGGCCTGGTTTGGCAAAGGATAGCCGGGATCTGGGAGGTCATTGGTAGATCCTTCCAGCCGGGCTTTGAGGAGTCTGGGTCGTCAGAGGACTCCAGGATCAGCTTAGCACTGGGACTGGCCAAGCTCGAGCGGAATCTCATCGCTGGACTGACGGAGCATCAAGAGATGGCTGTGTGAGTCTCCTGATACATCGCATGTCAGTCAAGATTGACGATAGCGAACACGAGGCATGCATTCGGCAGCTCATATTCAATTTGACCACATTTGGACGTATCGAAGATGAGCGATGTGCGTCTGGCGGGGCGCTGCGCGGCGCGGCGAACAGGGCGCTAATGACCAGTCTACACGCTCCAAGCGGTCATCACCCAACTGCTCGTCAACCTTGTCTCTCCCATCGCGGCTGCAGATGTTGCTGGTATCGCCGACCAGAAACTTTCGATCTACCTGAGTGGGGAAAGAGAGAACGACATTGTCATGTGCGCTTCCGTCAGCTTCCGGGCGCGAGCGATCTCTGTGCTGACAATAGACGGTTGCTCGACTCGCGGGTGCCCAAGGTCAACCTGGCCACCTTGCATCTCATCAACAACCTCACGAGGGACAGCACAACTAGGCAGTGGGTGAACGCAGCATCAGCTCAGCGCTTGAGACGTCGTTGAACTCTGACGACAGGAAGCAATGCTTGAATGAGCACGGCGTGCGGTGGTTCAGCAAAATACTCGACCGGCTAGACGAATGGCACACCCTCGAAGACGGCCGCTTCGAACTTGCGTAAGCGGACATTCGCATCCGACATGCCCAGGCCAGACCGCTCATCCCAGCGTTCAGATTTTCACGTCGTTCATACATTCAGGGCTGCACTCAACTCTGCTCTCCCTGCTCGGCGACGAGTCCGAGCCCATCACGCCCGCGCAGACGATCTTCCTCAAGCTTATCGATTCGCACATCGCCAGCTCTTCCCGACCAAACACCACGCCAAGCCCGCACATATTCCTCGTCGACAGGTTTAATGACTACACCCGATATGCGAGCATCTCCCTCCGGTCCGGACAGGATGATGCGCGACTGCCGAAAGTGTTCGAGGGGCTGGTGCTGGTCTGTGAGAGTCTCTGCAGTATCGGTCTTGCGAGTCAAGCGAGAAGGGATAAAGGCAAGGGACGCGCCGATGTCGGGGCGGAGGATGTCGGGGGAGATGAAGAGGTCGTGGGCGCTATGAAGCAGCCCGACGGCGTGGTCAGACCCGCAGTGGGTGAGTTGAATTGGCGTTCCTTCCGCCTAGGCTGCACTCGGTAAGCGGCAAGTGTCTGGTGGCTGATCGCAGATCTGCTCGGCGGGCTGGACAAGCTCATACCCCGCGTCAAGCCCGGCACGCAGCCCTCCCACCGCCTATCGCCCGAGCAAGCCGCCCCAATCACGTCGCTGAAGAGGCTGCTGGTGCAGCTGCTGGGCATCCTCACATTCGACGACACGGCCGTGGGCGACCTTGTCCGCCAATGCGGCGGTGTCCACCTGATACTGGGGTTGACGGAGGTGGACGAAACGAACCCTTGTACGTGTGCCCGTCTGGCTGAGGCTTGGGGGCTGTCTAACTTTAGATCTGCGCGAACACGCCCTGCTCGCCGTACGGAACCTCATGCTCAACAATCCTGGCAATCAAGCCGTCATCGGCCAAATGGATCCAGTTGGGGTATTATCAGAGACGGGCGAGGTCCTGCCCGTACCAGAGAAGATGAAGCGGAAGCACCAACCGTCATCGACCGCTTCCGAGTTGCCTTGAGCTCTTGATCCGAGGTCGCTAGGGCTCGCACAGGGCACACCCGGGATTCATACAGTATAGCCATGCATCATAATGCAATGCCACTAATTAGGGTTGTCGATACATGATAAAGCCACAACAGGTAATCCTACAGCGATGATGCGAAGGCATACAACTCTTCACCCCGGACTCGAGAGGTAGGGCTACGTCGAGACTCTTCGTGCCCAGCTTGGCACTGCCATGCCGTATTGGCCTCCCTCATCGCTGCTCCTCCGGTCGTGTTCAAGTAGGCGAGCCACTCGCAGCGGCCACCTTGTTCGCCAAGCCATCAACTAACAACTTCGTCGCTCTTTCATAATGCGTCGGCATGTGATCATTCAGCATCGTCTTCGTAAATAGCGCTGCGAGTCAGCGGATCGCAGACTGGCCTTGCGCACACTACTACTCACGCTCTCGGAACCGCTCGTGTACCGACTCGCACTTGTGCAATGTCTATCGTCAACGACTACTCCTTGTACAACTCTTTGCAACCCACAACCCGATGGGCCTCTTTCGGCGGGATCTGTTTGCCGTCAGTGGACGCGGCGGCCGTCGCGGCCGTGTCCGTGACGAAGCACTCCTGGTAGTCCTGCGGTGTCAGCGTCCCCAATCAACCAGGCAGTGCAGCCACGCACGAGGATGTACACGTCCCCAGGCGGATACAGCTTGTCGCTCTGCATGCCTGCTCGGAGCGTCTTAACGTGACTCAACAGCCACTTGTCCTTGATTTCATCAGACGTCATCTGCGCCGTCCCCGGTATCGCGACCTTTTCGCCCTCGAGCGTAGTGTACTTGATGTTGCCCCTGCGCACCCCGACAGCCTGCTATTAGCCGTCACAGTCACTGGCCGAATCGGCCCAGCCCTTCCACTTACCCTCGCAACGATCTCTTCGGCGCGATCGCTATCCTCCCACAACGTCAATGCTGCGTACTTGAGGTCCCGCAGCAGCCCAAGGCTCAGAGTCGGGACGACATCCGTGTTGTGCACGACAGACGTAATGAGCCCTTTGGCATATTGCGCGAGGTCTGACGAGGCCACAGCGGGTATACCGTACGTGTAGCAATGTATCGGTCGACCAGCCGGAAGGTGGGACTTGAAGCTGGTGACGAATGGAGTGGTGATGGGCGGGAACTCGACAGGTTGGGTACGGGCCGCGTTCTGCTGGACGAACTTCTCGGCTGGCATGGACGAGATGATGGATAGCAGACCTGCCACGCCGCCTCCGAGCGAGTGGCCCGCAACGACGAGGCCGTATGAGGGCCATCGGGTGAGTGCCGAGACGAGCGCTTCATGCACCGTGCTCTGGGGCGAGGTGAGGTTGATGGCAGCGCGGTACATCCCCGAATGAGCGAAGAGCTCGTCGTGCGGGTTCTGTCCGTCCAGCTCGACACCGCAGTAGTCACAGGTGAGGTCAATGAGGACATCGGATAGTCCCAGTGTGCCCCGACAGGCTCTGCCCGTTAGCTTTCATCTCTACAATCATGGAATTGCAACTACAGGATGACTGCCTTGGCTTCGTGGTCCACCGCGAGGTAATGCACCAAGAGCGGGATCTTCTGTTGTCCGAGCGTCGGGGTCGAGTCGGTGTACGACGACAGCAGGACATTCTCGATGGGTAGGTTGGTGTGATGGGCCTATAGGTCAGTGCTCGCATTACCGGCA
The DNA here is from genome assembly GCA_019857685.1 of Papiliotrema terrestris. Taxonomy (NCBI): domain Eukaryota; kingdom Fungi; phylum Basidiomycota; class Tremellomycetes; order Tremellales; family Rhynchogastremaceae; genus Papiliotrema; species Papiliotrema terrestris. The sequence continues at coordinate 3,055 of JAHXHD010000440.1, read as the reverse complement.
ACGTCGCACGCACGAAAGCCCATGTATTGGCGTGATACCCGCCGTTGCTGGGGAACTCGATATCATCTGGGCTCATTCCCAGCAGCCGCAGGAAATTGTCGCCGTAGACGGCGCTGGAGAATCGCATGAAACGAGCGATGTTGTTCGTGAGGGTATCGTGAGGATAGAGCTGGCCCGGTGAGTCGGTGCCAGTCTGCGGTAAATCTCGTGTGGTAACGGTAACTTGAGGTTGGGAGGAGGCTGACGAAGCTGGCGCCTCTCCATTGTCACCTGCACTTGCCGACGCAGCACGCGGAGCTTGAGCGGGAGGCCGAGGACGGACCACGGACGGATGGGGCACGACTCGAGGCTTTGTCGTCGGCTCGTCCAGCACCGCCTCGTTGGTGGCCGAAGGTCCCGCCGCACGCAGCACTCGGACTTCGGTCTCGGGCGAAGAGGGTGGTGCGGGTGGGAACCCCGATGCTTGAACATCGTCCATCCCGTCATCATAGTCCACATTGGTATCGGGGTGTCCTCCGCTGTGCAGTCGCGGGCTCGACGATGAGGCGATACTCGGGCTCCTATTGCGTTTACCGTGGACCACTGGCAAAGTGTCGAGGTCATCCATCTCCGCGTTTGTGTCCGAGTCGCGTGTCGGACGCTTGACGAACAGCTCTCGGACTTTGTGACTGATCAGAGTCGGCGAAGCCGTCAATGTGCTCGTTGCGGGTCGAGCCGAGGATTTGGCCGTCAGACCAGAGGTCTGATTCCAACGTACACTAGCCACGTCAGAACGTTTCGAGATTGTATGATTCCGCTCGGGCGAGATGGGGTCCGTGAGGTCCTCATCGGATGGCTCGCGGCGAATGATCCGCCTGCGAGAGAACAGCTTCTCGGTCATGGTGCGGATGACAAGCTGCGCTCGGTGTTCGCTCGAGGAGATTTTCGTCGACGATTCGGATCGCTTCATACCGGCGACGGAGGTATACCCGTTGGGCGACGATGGCAGTCCGGTGCTTGCACCGTCGGTAACCTCATCGACCTCGTTCCAGCTCTCACTGGCGCTTTGATCAGAGGGTGAAGGCGAAGGATCGGCGGAAAATGGTGCGCCCGCCGCGGCGAGGAAAGGTCCAGATAGGCGGGGCTCGCTCTGCATGCGGCGATGCTTTGCGCGCGGACGATGGGTTGATGCGGATTGCTGGTACGTCTGAGTGACAGTGGTAGACCCGGTGTGCTCGTGGGTGACCTCGAAGGAAACGTTGCCATTCCGACTCCGTTGCTGCGGCGGAAGATCCGGCTCGTCCGGAATAAGGATGGACTGAGACAATACCGAGGTCATTCCCAGCCCATTCAGTGAGAGAGCGGAGTCGGTCACGCCTAGGACAGTGTCATCGACAAGCATTCCGGCAGATGGCTCCTCTTCGCGGTCGGGCGCCGCGACACCCTGCGCAGCAGTTACGGAATCGGTCACCGTGCAATCATACAATCTGCCCGTCAGCTTGACATCATGCTCCACAATGACAGGTCTGCTGGCTCACAGCTTCAGCTTGATCGCCTTCGACGTCGTCCTCCACGTCATGTTCTGCAGGCACACAAACGCCGTCAAGGCCTTGGTCAACAGCTTCAACCCCCACAACTTCCCCCTGCTCTTCTCGCTATACTGATCATCCAGCTCCAGCTCGCGCTTTACCATCGTGATGATCGCCGAGAGTGCTCGTGACGACTCGGAGGAGCCGAAGATGCTGTTGAAGAGCGCGACGGACTCCTGTGCCAGGTAGCAGCCCGAGCTGACCACCTTGGATGTGATGTTGAAGCCCGTCATCGCGAACATCTCCGTAAGACTGAACGCGTGGTGGATGTAATACACGCCCAGGCTGGTGAACTTGTCGAGGCTGTCGACGGAGTTCCCGCTGACCAGACCCAACGCTCTGAGTATCTCTTCTGTGGCCGTTCCTTTCCCAATGGCGCGCGCGCGTTGAGCAGAGGCGAGAGCCGAGATGAGCATGCGCCGGGTGTAGTCAATCGAAATACGGCTCGTGAACTGCGAGGTGTCGAGAATAGCCTCGACGAGGAATGCGGAAACGCGTAGGGATATGCGCGCGGTGGTGGAGAGGGTGGTGATTATTTCGGCGATGTTTGCGGGGATGAGAGTGGGGAGGTTGTTGGGATCGATGTATGCGTATCGAGGCATGGCGAGCGGGACTTTGGCCATCGTGCTGGCAGGGGTGTGTTGTGATACTGCCGAGGACGGCATAACAGGTGTCAGGTGGGATGTGGCCGGCGTCGATGACTCGCCTTGATCGACATCAGGCGGCGAGTGGGTGGGGTCATCCATTCCGGCGCCCATGCTTGATACCAGTATCGGAGCTGTCCTCCGATCCGCACTCGCCAAGCTCATCCCGCCGCTTGCCCAGCTCCCCTTCCCGGAGGCAGTGTTCTTTTGGGTGCTGTTTGGCTGGTATCGGCGCCGTCAAGTGGTCGAGGGTGTTTGAGCCGTCCGTGATGGCAGCAAATGGCGAGGTGAGCGCAAGCCTTGGGTTAGGTATGATGCGAGGTGTCCTGGCTCGATGATCGATCGACTCCTCGACGTTTCCTCGAATGGAAGCAATCAGCGTTGTTGTTGGAATCACCCGTGCTAATAACCGAAAAGGCGAGCGGGGCGTCGGTTAGAATTGTGATGGCAAACCCCTGATCGTCGGTTGCGAGTATGATGTAGTAGCCGAACGATGTAAGGACTGATCGTGCACGATGCGTGTGCAGGCGGTGTTGCTGGTGGCTTACTAGACTGTTGTGCTGCTGTCCATCGATGGTGGATACGTGTGCAAGAGGGGATTGTAGGTGAGGAAAAAGAGGGGGTCAGGTGTTTCTTGATTGCCGTCACCGAGCTACCGGTCACGGGCAAGCAGAATCGGGTGAACCAACGCGTCGTACTAGCGCCATTGATCTGGATCACCCCAGCAAACCGTAATCTTCCCGGGTCGTCTTACCGTGGCGTCGTTCGGGCTGTACTCTCTGCCACCTGGAACATGTCATCCTGACGCGAGCATCGGGATTATGAAAGACAACGGGGGGGGGG
>JAHXHD010000437.1:0-17928 GCA_019857685.1 Papiliotrema terrestris | reverse complement strand
CCCTGCATCGTCCGCTGCCCCTCCCGCTTCCTCTGCCGCTGAAACGACGACTTCTCCCGCTTCATCTGCTGCAGCCACGACACAACCCCCCGCATCCTCCGCTACTCAGCCGCCGGCGTCCAGTGCCGAGCCGTCCACTTCGCAGACTACGACGCAGCCCCCGCCGAGCAGTGCACCCCCGCAGAGCAGCGCTCAGCCGACCACGAGCCAGGCTCCTCCGTCGAGCAGCGACCCGGGGACGACGACGACAACGATAACGAGCAGCGCGAACCCCACCACCCCGCCATCGAGCTCGCAGGCGTGAGTCCGGCGTGTCGGCAAAGATCAATGGCTGTATGCAAGGGGACACTGCTGATCTATAGACCTACGTCGTCCGTACAGCCTACTACCACCACTACGACCATCACCCCTTCCTCCAGCGCCGGTCAGTCGTCCGTGCAGCCTACGACCTCTACGACGGTCATCACTCCGTCCTCATCCAACTCACCCACCGGACCCGTGTACGTCGACCCCGAGCTTGATGCAGCGTAGCCCAGCTGACTCCGTAGAACCTCCACGGTAGTCGTCACACCGAGCACTTCTGCCGCCATGTCAGAAACGACAGCCAGCTCGCGGTTCGTCACGACGATAACAGACGCAAACGGCTCCGTCACCACTGCGACCCCGTCCTCCTTCACCTCCGAGTTCGTGACCACGTCCGCCGGGCGCGTCATCACCGTCACGCAGATGGTGCACAACCCGACCGGAGCGCTCGACAACTCGAACGGCGGCGGCGGGAGCTCCAACGCCTTCTTCAGTAACACGGGCGCCGTGGCGGGGACGTTCGTCGTTGTCGGCCTCGTTGTCGTCGGCATCCTGTTCGCTCTGGGTCTGCTGTGTTTCCGACGGAGGCGCCGGCAGAGGCTTGATCGAGAGGTCACAGCGGCCGCTGTGGCAGCCTCGACCCATCACCAGCGCTCACCGCTCGACGAAGGGGACGACGTGCACTCGTCGTCGGGTCCGACCTCGGAATCGTACCCTTCAACAGTCAATCAGCCCATGGCGCAGTACCAGCAGTACGGTGCGTCGTACGCAAACGCGGGAGGGTACGACCCATACGCCCACCAGCCGTACTCGGACCACCCCGGCCAGGGGCCGTTCGACACGCCCCATGGGTACGAATACGGAGCTGCTGCCGCTGGGGGCGCCGTGGGCGGTGCGGCAGACGGATATGAGAGTCTGCAGCACGGCAACCAGGGGTACTACTTTGACCCGAATGACGCGGCGCAGTATGCCGATGCGCCGCAGCACGGGTACGATCTCGCGCCGCAGCAGGGGCGGTACGATGATCCGTATGGCGGCTACTCGGGCGATGGTAGCGTGGACAATACACCATTGGAGAGGGAGAACCCGCTGCATGTGAGTCACGCTTTTTGTCTCAGTTATGAGGTCGATGGAAGGGAGGTCGGGGCAGAGCTGATGCGCAGGTTGCAAACCCGTCTAGGCATTAGTGCGTTAGGCCGGGATATGGACAATTTGATTCGGACAGGTTGGGGACCATCTGTGCTTTAATGGCTGTGAGCGAGCAGGCGGACGACGACGTCACGCTGCGATGGGGGAAGAAAGAGGAGGAAGGAGATGCTGTGTACAGGTCCAACGGCATGTATCGCGATGACGAGGATGCAGTCCGCGGTGATGGATGGGGAGATGTCGGCAAGAGGACGACATCAACCACCACGCTCATTATACAACCTTCTCTACTTGTAGCCATTTACCACCTCCGGCCGACCTATGTCATGCACGAGACTGTGTTATCAGGCAGTGGTGTAAAGCAGTTTGCAGTAGCGACACGACGGCCGGGAATTGGCGCTGAGGTAGGAGGATAAGGGCTAGTGGACACATTGTGCCAAAGATGCGAGATGAAGCTTGTTCTTCGGACACCTGTTAGCGGTTGGACGGGGGACAACGGCAGAGATGTGCTAGACGATACGCTGTCATGATAGGAGGGAAGAGCGAGGCGAGCTTGGGATGGCTAGGGGCCAGCGACTGAGACAAGGCGCCAGCAGCGACCAGACCACGCTAGTGATGGATCGGTCCCTCGAAAGGCAATATGGCCGCAGAGGACTTTCGAGGTGCTGCTGCGCAGTCCGCTTTCATCGGTGGTTCCCCGCGCTAAGGCCGGACAGCGGTGAAGTAGAGGGGAGGAGCAAGTCGGAGACAGGCTGCGCGCACTGGACCTCGCCTTGTACCCAGTCCAAGGGGTGTTGCTGAATGGGCGCAGGACTGATAGCCTCCCCAGGTTTCACTGACCCTCGGCCCCCCTGCGCCCCACGTCTGGTAGGATTGCGACTCTGTGGGAAAGAGGGGTGTCGAGGAACGCCGATTAGTTTCTCCGTCGACCCCTCTTGATTGCTTTTGGCCCTGAATGAGCGGGTTCACCTTTGCTTGCAAGGCAAGGCGGGCGGGCCGTCTCGGGGTACCTAAAGGGTCCCACTCCACCCAAATTACTGGGCGCCGCCACTGATCTAATCCACTCTAATCCCTGCCCGCCCTTCCCTTCATTTCCGCCTCCGCTATCACACCCGAACATTGCTTCTCCAACGTACCGACATGCGTCTGCGCACAAAAGTAACGCAGGGCGCTTCCGAGCGGAACTTGGGCTCGGGAGCCACGACCCGCTGTTCTGGACCTGAGGGCTTGCGTATAGCGATGCGACACAGATACCAAGCACATTACCTACAGACGCCCTGGCCCGTTTGGATATCTGCCCAAAGGTTGATTGATCGATGACATTCTCACCCCCTGTTGATTTTTCGCCGGCCGCCCGTCTCCCCAGCCCAGCGCCATCGCCATCAAGGTCGCGAGGCCGTTCCCCCACCCCAGACTCGAGGACGATCATTCAATCAACCCAGGAGTGACCGGGTCTAGCGACCTGGGCCGTTTCAGTCCCGCCCCAGACGCTCGGGCAAGTGGGGTGATTGAGCCTTGGCTCCCAGACCTCGAACAAACAAGGCTCGAGCAGATTGGGGCCCAGGCCCGCGAAAGGACAATCAACACGGCGGTGCGGGCAGCCGTAGTGTCACCGGCGGAGATCTGGCATCAACATCGGCATCGGCTGTTGCCAGAGGTTGAGCATCGAGGGCCGGGCCTCGTGTTGGATAGGCGGTTGCAAGGCGTTTTAAACGAGAACGAGGGGACTGGTGCTACACCGCCCCATCCATCCACACGACGACCTGAGGCTCCACCACCGGTCATCGCTTCCACCGTCCCCCGTCCGCTGATCACTGATCGAATAACCGGGGGCGATCCCAATCAAAGTGACATACCCCCGAAGCCTTTTCCAGTATCACCGAGGGGGATAATTCTCATCACCTTCATCCAGTCCCCGGCCACCCATTGTCGCTCGCTTCGGCCCCAAACGTGCGGTTCGCCTGTTGAACAGACCGGCTTCTCCTCTTACGACCACTAGCAAACTTCACGGCCCGATACCCTTCGAGCCGACTCGCCTCTCCGCGATGTCTGTCCTCGACAGTCCAAATCTCCCCGCCGGTACGGAAGGCCTCGCCGGCCTCAAGATCCTCGTCTTCTGCACGGCGGTCAACTCGTTCACGCAGCGGGTGCTCACCCAGCTGCGTGACTACGGCTTCACCCGGGTATCAACATGCGTCGCGACGGACGAGCGGGTCATGTGCGACGCCGCCCAGCAGCTAGAACCTGATCTGGTCATCTGCCCGTTCCTGACACGGATCATCCCAGACACGGTCTTCAAGAAGGTGCGCCGTCGCGAAGCCTTAGCTCACCCGTCCGCCATGGCTCACAGCAGTACATCACCCTCGTGGTCCACCCCGGTCCTCCTGGCGACGCCGGTCCGTCCTCGCTTGATTGGGCGCTCCTGGGCGATACGGGCTTCGAGCCCGACTCGGCCCTCGCCCTACACACCCTACTCTCGGCTTCGCACTCGTCCGAGCCGGATCTAGCCAAACGGCAGAGATCGCACTGGGGGTGCATCGTTTTCCAAGCAAACGAGCACCTCGACGGCGGATCGATCTGGGCATGGGACCAGTATCCCCTCCCACCCCTTGGAACAATCACAAAGGCCCAGCTGTACCAGAACCAGCATTCGAACGCTGCTCTGCACTCGCTCATCACCGCGATGATCCGCGTGTACTCGAAGATTGCCCACGCGCCGGTCGAGGACAGGATGTCCGTCAAGCCCGAAGTGCAATGGGAAAAGTACAGCCTCACCGGCAACTCGGTCTTCCTTGGCGGGCCGACCCACGAACGGCCGCTTATCCCTGCCAAAGCACGGAGACCGGTCTGGGGGACACACACCGCCGCGGATGTGCTGCGAATCATGAATGCCTCGGACTCGCAGCCCGGCGCGCAGCTTGGACCGCTAACTCCGGACTCGAAGACGTGCCTGTTCGCATATGGCGCGCATGTCCACTGGGCAGTCAGAGATGTGCCCCGGACGCTGTACACATCGTTGGGGTATGCGCGGTGGGATGACATACCTGACGGACGGATCATCGGGACAAGGTACGGCGCCGTGTTCATCAAGACGCATCAGGACGACGCAGACGATGCCGCCGGTGTATGGATCACGCATGGCCGCATTCCCAAGAAGGCGGGATCGCCGCTCGAGCCAAAGGTTCCGATGGCGGAGGCGGTGATGGACAGTGGGCACGGTAAGGCCGTGGAAGGGGTGCAGGAATGGCCGCAGGCGAGCTTTGAAGAGGCCGAGGAGGGTGTCTGGCAGGAAGTGTGGGTCAAGACGGAGGTGGTCGAGGGCGGTCTGGCGCAGTGCGTCTACTGGGACTTCTAGTGGGTTTGGCACAAGTCCCTCGGACGAAACGCGCGCTAACGACAGTAACGGCGCGTTCTCGACGCGACAATGCCAGACCCTGTTGACAGCGCTGCAGTGGGCCGTCGCCCCCAAGCGGGGCAACGTCAAAGTCCTCGCGCTGATGGTGAGCTGCGAGACTCGCCCCTCGGGGTAACGCTCCCACTGGTGTCGACATATTGCTCATTGCAGGGCGGGAGCTACTTCTCCAACGGCATCGCGCTCAACACGATCGAGTCCCACCCGTCGCCAGGCAAGGAGACCTGGGCGAACATCAACGCCATTGACGATATTGTTGAGTTCCTCATGTCCGACATGCACCCCGAGCGATCTGGCTTCATGTCGGCCCTACCTGTCGGCCAATCGCTATGCCAGCGGGGGATCATCACCGTGGCGTGCATGCGCGGGAACGCCGCGGCTGGCGGAGTCGCCCTGGCCTCTGCATGCGATATCACCGTCGCCGCTTCCGGACTGGTCTTGAACCCCGCTTATCGTGCCATGGGTCTCCACGGCTCCGAGTTCCACTCGTGAGCCCGCGTGTGTATCTGGACAAGGGCACCGCTAATGACAGGTACTCGTACCTCGCGCGATGTGGACCCACTACTGCCGCCGCCATTCTGCGCAGTATGCTCCCACAGTCTGTTGCCGAATCGTTCAAGACCGGCCTGGTCGACGTCTCTCTCGGCTCAGCTCTGGCGACCCGTGCAGAGATCCACGCCCTCACACTCGAGTATATCCGCTCTTTATTCACCACGACGGCTACCGCAGCATCTCGCGTCGCACCATGGTGCAGGCCCGCCCCTGGCTGCCCACTCGTCGCCAGCATGGCGCAAGCCAAGATCGCAACATACGCCAGACGAACCACGCCGCTGGTGCATTACCGGAACGAAGAGCTCTCGCAGATGCTGCTGGACTCGTTCCACCCCGTCCGGTCATTGCGATACCACACACGGCGCTACAAGTTCATTCGCAAGGTCAAGGCGAGCGGCACGGCGTCGCGCTACGCCGGGGCATTGGCGCCCAGCCATGCGGACGAGGAAGAACTCCAGGAGTTTGATCTTGCGCCTGGATGGGTGCGGGGCGAGGAGTGGGCTTGGGCCGGACTGGAACAGCCGGCAAGTCTACGCACTAGCGAATGGACGCGGATCAACCTCTATCCGGGCAGCACCCCTCTCCTTCAAGGTGGAGCGAGGATGGATCAGGCGCTGAACGTTGCTGTGCTGACCGAATCAACCGCGGCTGTTTCGCCCAAGACGGAGCTGGAGACGATCGAGGTGGTCTATGACGTGGCTGTGGACGAGGCTCCCAGGAGCGCGAGGACCATCCAGCCCGGATCAATTCAAGTCGAACCAGATGTCCCCGTTGGCACTGCAGTTACAATGTCATCCGGCGAAGATAACCACGACGCAAAGACAACTCTCCAGGCGACGCGCAAAGACTCGTCCACGTCGTCCACCTCGTCGACCGGCGACGCATCACTCCCGTCTGCGTATTCCAGCTCGGGGGAGTACGATCCCGGCAACGACAGCCTCGCGTCCGCCGACTCGGCCCAATTCCCGATGACTCCGCCGGTGCTCTCCCCCAAATCCCCCCGTACGTTCTTCAGCCGCAAGAGCATCTCCGCCGGACGGCCGCGCACGGCGGCATCGGCTTCGACCGTCTTCAACGACGACGCGGCCCAAGGCGGACGCAAGGAGAGCGGACAGAAGTTCAAGCTCTTCTCGAAACGGATCTCCGCGGCGCTCAAGTCGCCGCCCGCCCGCGACGCTCCCACGTCGGGCCACCTAGCCTCTCATGCCGAGGCGGACGATTGTCTTACAGTGCCTGCGCAGGAGCGGGGGGCGCTCACCCCAACTGGGTCCGTAGCTGCTAGGGACAGGTCGAAGCGGCTCTCGTGGAATGGGTCGATGAGGAGCATGCCCCGTTCGGTAACGTCGACGATCTCGGCGCCAGGGGGACAGCAGGTGGTTGAGGGCGGACAGGCCCAGACAATCGGCGCCGCGGAGAGACGTAAGAAGGTCTCGCCGGGCCCCATCCCGACTTATACGCGACCGCGGGTGGCCGGCGATGACGAGGTCGAGTTTCCGTGCCTGTACGACCCGGACGGTATGAAGGCGGCGCAACAGGTCAGAGTGGGGTAGGCGGGAACACGAGTAGAGTGGTGCTCTGTAGGGAGAGATGTCGGGAATATGCGGACGGGATCGACGTATTGCGGAAGGTGACGCAAAAGGGCTGCCTGACCCACGGTAACGGACTTTGACGATTTCCTTGGGATCGAGGGCGACAGTGCGCAACGCTTGTAGCTCGAGCAAAAGAATACCATTGTGTCCATCATGTATATCCTGTGCATGCGTCTTAGCCCTCCCGACTGTGGAAATGGTGCGACGCACAGGGGCGTTATAAAGATAGCAAGCTGAATCTGTGTCTGCTCTCGCAAAGACGAGTGGCAAACCGGTTGGATAGTGACGGGAAGGTTGTGCGGGTCATGCGCCGCCTGCTTGCGACCGACTCGGGGACGTCGCGGTGTCGCATCTCACATCGGTGGATTGCCTGTGTTTTGCGTGAAAAGTACGAAATGGACCGGGTGTCTCGCAGATTGGCTCGACCAAATCACGAGCTTAGACACACCCGGATCCTACCTTCCCGCCGAGCGATCACGTCCTCTTGATCGTCACCCAGCTCGGCTGCGACCGTGCTCGATTTCACGCACACAAAACTTCACCTTGGGAGCGGTACATCGAGACAGACAACCACCCTTGTCAGTCTGTCCCCTCATGGATCCCCCTCCTCATAACTCGTCCTTTTCCCTTCTCGCTGACCTCCGCCTAGGGAGACGGCACGGAGGGTTGCGACGCTATCACACTTTTCTAGCCGGCGTGACGGCAGCAGACACTCGTGGCGAACCCACCTACTTCCCGCCTCGTCAGACGACCTTCTCCTCGGGCCATCTCCCAGAACGCGGCTATCCAGGGGAGCGCGGAGTTCGCGAACGACCGACTGTTACTTTGGGTTCCAGATCTACTTCTTGGACGGGCAGGATCAGTGGGTGTGTAAGACGTACTACCACCTCGGTATCGGCGGGCCGGGGGATAGTGACCCGACTTACTTCAACGTCCGGATGGACGATGCGATTGCTGTCTATGGATACGAGGTAACGGGATAGCGTTGGACATGACGCGAAGTCTGATCAGAGTGTTCCGCTGCGGGACAGAGCGGACCCAGCCGATAGTCCTTTGGAGAGGTTCACTTGCTCAGGCGCACAAGACAGCTCTGTGGGTGTGACAGCCGGGAAGTATTTCGGAGTGCGGACACGACTAAACAGCGACCTCACCCTCGCAGGACCGGTGCAGGAAGTTATGGAACACCCGGAGAATACGAAGCTGTGTTCCTGAGCATAGGCACCGGTGGTTCGTCCGCTTGACGTGTCTCAACGCTCCCGCTGGTGAACTGCTCGGATGCTATACACAAGGTACGGTAAGAGACCTGCTGGCCCAATCGGGCAGATCACGTCCCTGCCATAGTCAGGCGATGCGAGGGGCGGGCACAGCGACAATTATGGGAATACAGTTACCCACCGGGAGAATATCCGTGAACGTCGGTTGAGATCCCGCTTGCGCTTGCTTCATCGTCAAAAGCGTCCCCGTTGACCCCGGTCAGACTTCGTTGTTTGCGTTCCTTTCCCCTTCGCGCGCTGCACACCGAATGGACCTGATGCCAAGGATTTGCCTCACAAGCCGGAGGCGTGGACACACTCTGTGAGGAAACTGAGAACGCCCGTCTGAAGGGTGTTGGCGCGATGCGGGAGGATGCCATCCATCGGATGAGTCAATGTCTTGTCATGTCCGATGGACATCCGCTACCAGACTCGTATGCCTGTCCCTAATGTCACAAGGGGTCGCGGTTGATCACCATTCTGCCGGTGCCTGGGCGTTGTGCATTCCGATCCTGCGCCACCTTTGCCAGGCCCTGTACGGCAACATTTGACAAGCGATTCCAGCACAACGGGTCGCCGCATTTACCTGACGATGGTGGATGCTTCTGTCAGGGCAAGTGCCGTCCCAGACAAACATCCCCCATATCGTCGGCAGGTGCCTGCTTGTTTGGCTAAGCACCATGAGTTGCCATGACTGGCAACATTTACCAGGTGCCTCCTGCAGGGCTGTTGAACGCCGACGAGGTGCCTGTAGTCTGCGGGACGTGCCTCTGTAGGGTGCACCATCATCTTCGCATGATTGCCAGTCGGAAGAAGTCCGACGGCCCTGGCGCGCATGAGGGGGGAGGCCTCAAACAAAGGCTGGGTCATGACGAGAGAAATAGAGACTGCCCGGTGTTGGGGACGGGTAAGGGCTGTTGTTCAAGGAACGATCGTGGCTTGGAGGATCCTGGTCGGAGACGTTCACGACGCCACGATCTGTTGCGAGATGTCAACAGACGGTCAAAGCGATAATTCTCGCGATGCCAACGAGGTGTGCCATGACAGCGATATAAGTCCAGTGCCGTGGGACGCACTCGATCCATCTTCCCCTCACTTACGCCCACACAAGATCACCCTCACACCCTGGTCCTTGTCGAGACTCCGCCGTGTCACCCCACGCACTGTATCCCAGTTTGTGAACCTCTTGTCACACCTCTCAATCCCACCTCACCAACCCCCACAAATCTCCAGAAAACATGGTCGCCGTTTCGTCCCTGCTCTACCTCCTACCCGCCGTGCTCGCAGCCCAGTTCGCATCAGCGGCTTCCGATGCGACTCCCAAGGCGCGAGGGCTGACAGCTGCTCATATCGCTCAGATTGAGCAGTATCAAGCTTCTCACCGCCACGCCCCCGCCGCTCCCGCTCCTGCCTCAAGTCCGAAGGATTCCATTGCCTCGCGGCAATACAACCCCCGCAAAAGGCGCACCAACAGCCGTCTCTATCGACGTGCCCTCAACTCTGCGGCGCCCGCCCCGAGGCAAGTCACCGCCGTCGACGAAGAATATGGCGAGTTCAGCTTTGATCGGTTCTATCAAGGGTCGGGCTTTACCGAGACGGACGATAACCCGAGTGAGTGCATAATACCACGATCACGCCGCAGTCCTTCGGCGTCTACCACTTCCTTTCCCCGTCGCGAAGCAGGCTTGTCGAGCCAGTCACGGCCGGGTGATCCAAGTCTCAGGACGTTTGGCTGACTGTCCAGCCAATGTCGTACAGCCACCCCTGGAGACGACCTTCCTCAGCACTTTGGGCGTGCCGGAGGCAGTCCAAGCCTGCTCCGACTACTCTGTTTCCAACAACTACGGGGCCTTCCAACTCTACTTCCTCGGCAGTCAGGACCAGTGGGTCTGCCGAGCGTATTATCACGATGGCGAACAAAGCGACGCCTCATATTTCAACGTCCTCAATGATGACGTTCTCATTGCGTACGGATACCAGATGTCGTTCGAAATGATCTCATAGAAGCTCACAGCTTCTGATACGCATCCAATCACCCAGCGCCGCGTTAGGAAACGAGATCGCAGCCGCCACGTGCGGGGTATGAATCTTTGCGCCCTGCGGCTGGAATGAAGTGGACAACGAGAATACCTGTAGCGCACCTCGGCGATGTATTGAACTTTGCAGGTATGGGCGCTCTAAATTTTCCACGGGAAGTGGCGTACATTCCGAGCACCGCGTCCGTCAGCAAGTCTCGGGTAGGGACATGAGGGCCGTTCGTGCGATTTTGCGATGTGACATATTGTCTCTCAGCGGTCTGCGGTCGCGCGATACTCCTCTTCAGATTCAACGGCAATAGATAGCTACCACGAAACCTGATACGACTGACAGGACTGGTACGGCGAGCACGATCGCCGAGACGGACCATCAGGAACACCATGATCGACACCATTATACAAATCTGCCGCCAGAGGTGTCCGCCACGAACCAGCAATCCGTGCTGCCAGGAGCATTCCAAGTGGGACAAGCCGAGGCCGCAATCTGTTTGTTTTCCGGCGATGGTGCTTTGGGATTTCATATGAATTCGTCCATTTCTTCCCGATGCATGCAGCAAAAGCCGCAGTTTGGCCATCCTGGATGGTCATGGGGGGTCTCCAATGAGTTATTCAATGAAGCGGCCGTCCAGGTCGCTCTTGCATCTCGTCGGTGCCAGCCACGGATGCATCACCCTGCTGTCCTGCGGACAAGTGTCTACAACTTGGCCGCCCGGCTGCCAGACAGGTACTTCTCCGCCAAGTCCGAAGCCTCGATCGCAATCCCGATACTCGCTTGATAGCTGCGCGTCAGCCTCCACCCGCAGTTTCTCCCGCCATATCACTGGCAACTCACCCGGCCGGCCCGATACCGTACGCATGCACAACTCCCACACTCCTGCCCCTCACATCCTTCCCACCCTCGGGCACGAGTCCCTTCTTGGACCCATACTCGCCCAGCACCCTCTCCTCGAGTTCGAGCCTCATCCCGCCTTCCCTCGCGGGCCGCAGGCCGACATTGTGGCTCACGACTTTGATGTTCTCCCACCCCTTTCCGTCTCCCAGATCCGGACAGAGCTCATACGTCTCCTTCAGGATCCGCTCGGAGGTCGCCAAGTCTGGCAACGTCGAGTAATCGCCCTTGAGGAACGTCCCGCCCAATGTGACGTGCCCCTCTGGGCCCGGGCGGGGGATGATGTACGTCTGGAAGCCCGTCCCCGGGAGCCGAGAGCGGGTCTTGGACGAATAGCATTTGCGGACCGTGGGCGCGTGGACCGTCACCGTCTGCCCTCGCGCCGGGAAGACTTTGTCGTCTTCCACGCCGAGGAGGGAGCGGGCGCCGAGCCCGGTCGCGTTGATGACAAGGCTGGTCGAGCCGACAATGGAGTACGCTTCGTCGAGGGACGAAACGCGTGCGCGGATGATGGGCACGCCGGCGCGGCGGAGCTTGGAGGAAAGATGGGCCAAGTATCGTGGGGGGTTGAGGGTGTATATCCCAAAGCCGTATGCGTGTTCGAAGGGTTTGGGGACGTCCGCGCCAGACAGCTTGCGGAACTGGGGGTCAGCGCTGACGAGGCACAGCCAGATACGAGTGGAATGCGGAAGGAAGGCAACTCACGTTGAAGGCGAGGTCCTTGTACCAAGGCGGGGTGTAATCCCCCTCCTCATGGAACGCATAGACCGCTTCCGTACGGGTGACAATGTCGGGCATCTCTTTCGCCAAATCCGCGAAGCGATGCCAGGTTATGATATCGCGCCGCTTCTCGGCGTCGTTGGTAGCATACGATGCCCAGTTGGCGCCCTGTGGGTCAGCTCGGCGCTGCTCGTATCGACGTACCGCCCAGGGAGATGCAAACGCGGCTGAATGGACATCTTCAGGCAGATCTCGTCCCACGATGGCGACCTTCTTGCCTCTCTGAGTGAGCTCATCGGCAATGCTCAGGCCGAGCACTGCAGTCAGTCGTCATGTCATGCTGGGCGCCTCCTGCCGACAATGGCCGGGAAAAGCGGTCATAGCGCATAACTTACCGCCGGCCCCGAGAATAACGGCGTCGTATTGCTTCGTAGACATGTTTTGCACAGGTGGAAACAACCCAGACAGATGCAGAACTAGATGGATCGGAGGGCAAGCACACGTCAGAGGGGCGTATATGTACGCTCTCTCATGCGAGTTCTCGCGGTTGTGAGAGCTCGCCAAGCGAATGAGGACTCGGGCGGCGCTTCTCCGACTGATATCGCCAATGGGAAAGCAGGTTATCGGAGAAGAGCGATCATGGTTGTCTCTGATCACTCCCCCTCCCCCCTCCTGCCCTCTCAGTACCCTTCGACTAGCTTGATCGCCAACTTCCGGGCGCATTTCGCCAATGCCGACGGCGCCGTTCGCCAATGTCAGCAGGTCGATCGCCGATGACCAGCGTGGTCATTGCCGTTGGTACTGCATCCATTGGCGAACCTGCAGCGATCCGACATATGTCACACAACTGCCGCGGCTCGGCCGCTATGCCGGGGCCGTCGCCCATGACAGCCATAGTGCCACATTCGAGCTTTAACTCTCGGGGCACGCCCTCATGACTTGTGCTGTGTCCTGGACCATCCGAAGGAGAGTATGGCTTCTACCAGATAAGGGTCACGCGATATGTGCTCAACTGGGATCGCGCACAGTGCGACGATGGTTCGGTGGCCTTTGTGTTCACTGACTCTTTGACTCAACTCAGTCCAGCGCCGGCCCGCACACTATGCATATGCGAACACGACGATCCGCGTTTTGATTTTGTATGCGCCATATAATTTTCGCTTCCCAACCAGCCGCATCTATATCCCCACCGCTTACAAGGCCGAGGCACCCTGTCGCCGTCAGCTGGATCCCGTAGCACTGATACAAGTGTCACTCACCGTAATGATATCGATAAGCTCGTTGGTGATGACTGCTTGACGACCTCGGTTGTATTGCAGCTGGAGCGAGCCCATCATGTCGTTGGCGTTCTGCCGTCAGTTCGGTTCAAGCACCACCCAACTTGTCGCCCGAGGCCACGCCGCTCCGCCCAGGCCCAGACCCCTTCAACCCAACCGACACTCACGTTCGAGGCGTTCTCCATGGCAGTTCGTCGGGCCGAGATCTCAGCGGCGTGTCCCTCGACGAGGGCAGTGTAGATGGCGTTGGCGAGTCCGAACTCGGCAAGGTCCTTGGACACATCCTCCTCCATCTCGTACTGGTTGAAGCCGGCCGACGCAGCGAGGGCCTCGGACGAGATGACGGCGGTGATGCGGGGCTCGTACGAGATGGCCGAGAGGTAGTGGTTGGACACGATTCGGATCTGGCATTAGCGTCCGTCCCACGATACCTACAAACGCCAAAACCCACCTCGTCCCACTCGCCTCCGTTCTTGACGACCTCGTCGGCGATGGCGCTAGCCTCGGCGAAGGTCGGGACGTCCTTGCCGACGGCGTTGAAGGTGACCCGGATGTCCTTGGGCACAGCTCGGGAGAGCTGGGCCTTGGGCTTGTCACCGACAATGGCGAGCGATCCGGGGTTCTTGGCGATCTCCTTCTTGATGAATCGGGAGATACCGGAGTGGATACCACCGCAGAGACCACCGTCGGAGGTGATGGCGAGGTAGAGGATCTTGGGGGCGGCGGACGACTCCTCCTCAGACTTGACGTTCTTGAAGAGCTCTGGGGTAAGTTAGGTTCGGAACAGTGGTACGCAGTGGAGAGAGTTGGCGTGCGTTCGTCGCGTTCGGAATGAAGTAGAGAGCAGGGAAATCCTGTGAGGATGGACTTCAAACGCACCGTTGTTGGCAGCACCGTACTTCTTGGCCTCTCGCATAGCCTTCTCCGCTCGGGTAAGCTTGGTCGAAGCGACGACCTTCATCGACTGCAAGTGAGCACGCTTGTATCCAAGCGGTTCGATTTCATCGCCTCCCTATCTGGACGCCCATATCCAGCCGACGCAGACATCTTCTTGTCGTCCATCTCATCCGCATTGCTGTCCGATCGAACCCCAGCCACACAGTTCCGCAATCCATTTCCTCATTTGAATTCCACGTTCGACAGTCCCCCTCCGGCCCGACATCTCCCTGCACAAATCCGCTCCAAAACCCACCTTGGTGATCTTCTCGATGTTCCTGACCGACTTGAGTCTACCATCAGCCTTGATTCACCACACCGTGACATTTGCACAATCGGCCGAAGGCGGAGAGTACAACACTCACCGCTGCTCAATCTCCCGGAGCGTAGCCATGCTTCGCTGAGCTTCGACATTGGCGCCGAGCGAGCGGGCAGCAACGGTGGCTGATCGGGCGGAACGGGACAGCATAGTGAGGATGAGAGGTGGTTGAGGTGGATGTGTATACAGGATGCGAAGGTGTAAGAAGGGCCAGGGACCCGCTGGGCTGGCTCGCTCGCTGGGCTGGCTCGGGGGCATCAGGGGTTGCGTAGCTGAACCAGTGTGGAAATGCCACATTTGCGCATAATTCCGGAAAATCCCGATATCCGCTCACTGGCGGCCGCATGCCTCCACTCGCGTGGTCGACGACTGGAGCGAGAGCGTTCTTTGTCCAAAAGTCGACTCGGTCATAGACATACTCTTACTCGATACATCGCCTCGAAAGATTCGTCTCCAGCGCAATCGGGACTCGGATTCACCTTGAACTCAACTAGAACCAGCAGACGCATCACACCAGTAAGTTGCATCGAGCCCTCAACGCGCTTGGGCATGGCTGACACACAGTGGCGGACCCAGAAGTCGACCTGTTCGCGGGAATGAAGAAGAAGAAGAAGAAGCAAGTGACGCTGGACGTGGAGGACCAGGAGCAGGCACCTGCACCAGTCGAGGCGGCTTCGCAGCCGACGGTTGTCGAGGAGGCGCGGGCTGCCCCTGCTGCTGAGGAGAATGGTGTGAGCGGAACGGCAACCCCGGTCGAGGCGGACAAGCCGGCAGAGGATGGAGGTGACCTGTTTGCGGACTTGAAGAAGAAAAAGAAGAAGAAGAAGGACATCCCGGCGGACTTGGTGAGTGTGCGCGAAAGCCCCTTTCACATGGAGGTTGGACACCGGATGAAGGAGGACGGGCACGGGTTCGTGCAGTATGGTCGGGCGGGTCTCTGCGCACTGCCCATGTCGACCTTGCAGGAGAGGGCAAAGGACGCGTCGATGGATGCATGTCTGGGCACATCTAACTCCAGGGCGAGTCAGCAGCACCAGACGGCCTGGACATCCCGATCAAGAAGAAGAAGTCGAAGAAGCAGGCGTCGGACTTCGCCAAAGAGCTGGACGACCTGGACGCGGAGAACGACGATGACAACAACGCCGGCGGAGACATCGAGGGTGATCTGGGAGATGACGTGTTTGAGAAGTCTGCGGCACCGGGAGAGGTCGACAGCGGGAAGGACGCGTGGGTGCTGGAGGGACGAGAGGCGACGTATCCGGAGGTGAGCTCGGAGGTGCCTTCTCGAAATGCAAGCTGACAAGCAGCTGCTCTCGCGCTTCTTCTCGCTGCTGCATGCCCACAACCCCGAGCTTGCGGGCGAGAAGAGAAGATACACGATCGTCCCGCCGCAGGTCGCCCGAGAAGGAACGAAGAAGACGACGTTCTCGAACTTGATGGACATTTGCCGACGGATGCACCGACAGCCAGAGCACGTACTGCAGTTCTTGTACTCTGAATTGGGTACCACCGGATCGATCGACGGTCAACAACGCTTGATCATGAAGGGGCGATACACGCAAAAACAGATCGAGAACGTCCTGAGGAAGTACATCGGTGAGTCGCGCAATCGTCCCTAAACAAAGTCAGCAGCTGAGCCGCAGTTGAGTACGTCACGTGCAAGATCTGCAAGTCGAGTGATACGTTGCTGGGCAAGGAGAACCGTCTGTACTTCATCACGTGCGAGTCGTGTGGATCGCGTGAGTTGTCCTGATACGAAATGGTGACCGGTGGAGCTTACGCACAGGACGATCCGTCTCGGCCATCAAGGCTGGTTACCAGGCCCAGATCGGCAAACGTATCAAGGCGGCCTAAGCGGTGTTGGCGTGGCGTGGTGTGGTCCTTGCAATGCTCTACAGGCGGGCCGACGCGTGGTTCTGCTGCCGCTTTGCCGTGCTGGAAGAAGCGGAGCATGGAACAAAAGGCGAGACGAGACGTTGCAGCATGTTTTTCCCTGCGAGTCATGTACACATATGCATATCTGCAGCCCCGCTATACACCTTCGAATCCCTTCGTCGGCCTCTGTCGGTTGTATAGGCACGGCTGCGTTCACAAAACTCTGTGGATGTGTCGGTGGCGAAGCATTCAGCGGACCTCAGACGGCGAAGTGGAGGTCGGTATTTTGGCCAATGCGACTTTTGATTACCCCCTGCTTCATCATCTTCTACCCGTCACAATGTCATCAACAAGACACCTGTACCGCTCGCTCCTGCGGGAGCTCCGACTATCCGTGAGTCGGGTGCAACATTGCATTGCCCCCACGCGAGCTCTGGGTTGATGGCCAGTCGCGCAAACCTAGATCAGAGCGCGGCAACACGGTCGCCACGCATTTTAGGGAGATCATCTCGGCGTCGGCTTCGGCGGAGAACTTGAAGCGGACACTGAGTGAGACGCGGGACTTTCTGCGGTCGAGTCGGATACATGCGGTGAGTG
Organism: Papiliotrema terrestris; assembly: GCA_019857685.1. Classification (NCBI taxonomy): domain Eukaryota; kingdom Fungi; phylum Basidiomycota; class Tremellomycetes; order Tremellales; family Rhynchogastremaceae; genus Papiliotrema; species Papiliotrema terrestris. Next base: position 1,024 of record JAHXHD010000437.1, on the reverse strand, counting down.
GGCAAACTCTGCGAGGCTCAGTTGCCTTGCATTCAGGCGTCTGCTCACGGCAGGAACTGCTTAAGCGGTATAACCCCATTGCTGATATGACCGAGGAAGAGAAGATCCACGCGACGGCGAGGCGGGTGGGGCTGGACACGCCGCTAGAGTACAAGCCAGACAGGAGCTAGAGAGATCGTAGAAGCGGTGCAGGCGGCGTTGAGCATGGACACGGGCGTGGCCGACGAGGGACAGAGTTGGTCGGATGGCGGGGCGTGGTGGACGCCTGCTTTCCGACGACACTTTTGCCATGTATCCATCAACAAACAGCGCGTCTGGGCCGGTGTAAGGATTGCACTGGGGAGAGGAGATATAGCATGCCCCGTCCGAGCCACAAAGTCAAGTCTCACCCAACGCCGCTCCACCCATTATTGTCGCAGCATAGACCTGTTCCTGGACGTTCAGTTGTGCCGCCTAAACCTGAGACCCGTTGTGACGGGTGAGGCCCGCGATGTCCCCCTCGTCACTGCATGACGTCTGCGCGGAAAGTCGCGCAGATCACGCCTTGCAACGCGCTCAGCTCAGCTCAGCGCAGCGTGATTAGCGCATACCTGACTCGTCTCGGAACCAACTTTGAATGGCTTCCGCCAGGCAGGCGCTGGGGCAGTCGGTGAAGCGACATCACATGATGCCGCAGCACCGTCACCAACTCTCAGTTGGGGCGGTCCTTTGTCTTGACGTTGACATCTCACACACGGCGCAGGACTCGACTGCTCGACTGCGCAGACACAAGCAGCTTCTCGACCAGCCCGTCACGGTAGCACATATAAAGCGGAAACACACGTCAGCAACTCGGAGTCCACCCCCGCGCCTTGCCGCGGTCGAAATAACCTCGACCGGATTCATTCGTACTCAACATCAACAAGCGACCAACGCGCCGACGCGACGCTCCAAAAGACGCCAGCCATGTCAGACCCCCTCGAATCGACCACCGCGCCCCTTCCCATCCCCTCCGAGCCCTCGCCATCGACGTTGACGCCCGGTA
>JAHXHD010000436.1:0-17549 GCA_019857685.1 Papiliotrema terrestris | reverse complement strand
CCCCCCGTACCGGCCGTCCCCCACGCGCGCCGCGACGCTGGGCCCCAATCCGTTTAGCAAGTCTCGCGCCGCGTCACAGCCGGCCGGAGAGCGATCTCCCGCGCCACCGCAGTTTGGTGGATCGGGATCACATCCCGACTCAGGTAGAGGCTCCCCAGCCGGCATGTTCGGTGTCATAGGCGGGAGTCGGACACCCAAGGGTGTCACCGGAAGCCGGGTGCTCGGCGGACCCCCTACCCGAGCAAGCAGCTTCTCCGTCGCAGACGTGCAGGCGAGGGTGAGTCGGACGTGGGTGCCCCAACCCCAGGCTGATGCCAGAATGCGTCGCTCACGAGGACGCTGTCGAGCCATCAAGAGGAGAACTCGCTGTCTCGGACGCACTCGACTTCGCCATACCCCACCTTCTCCCCTTCCTCGTCCCCGGCCACCTCACCCTCTGTCAACCCTGCGGCGCTTCCCGGAACACCGCCCAAGAGCGGCGCCAACCCTTCCAGGTCGCGATCACAGTCGTTTGCTGTCGGCGCACGACCTATTGCCAGCGGGCGGGCATGGCCAATGTCGACTTTGGAGAACACTGGCGAGTTTGCGCGCTCTTTCGATCCGGGCTGGCCGGACCCAATCGTCGAGGGGAGCAACATGTCGCCGTTCACGCGCAACGTCCCTGGCTTCAATCAGGCGGGACGATTCGGTGCGCCCGTGACAAGCTACCCCTCCCGTGGATTCACTTCGACTTGGGGCTCCTCGGCGCCAGACCACCCACCCGCCACTGCCAAGCCGCTCGGCTCGACCGGCCTCTCTACAATTGTTGGCGGGTTTGGGGAACCCAACACAAACGGGAATCGCTCAGGCACGTCAAGTCGGCGGCATTCAGTGTCAGTCGTGGGCGGACCGGGCGGACGACGAGACCTCTTCTCGGACGGCCTCGGCATGACCTCGCCTCCCAGGCGCGGTCTCGGCCCATCAGGCTTTAGCGACGCTGACCTGTTGCACGAGAAGCTGGACAATGCGCTCAACATCACCATCGACGAGAGCAGGAAACGAGGCGTCGAGATCGAGGTGGGCAAAGGTCAGCAGATCCCGGCCGGGCGGTTCGGCGGGGACGACGATTACGGGCGCAGCTACAACTCGGCGTCGTCCCCGGCAAGGGGTCGTCTTGGCGCGCCCGTCGACGAACTCCGACCCGGGTCACAGCAGTCTAGATTCGACTTTGGCCAAGCGAGAAACGGCCCAGCGGCGGCAAGTCCCAGCCGGGCGCAAGGGTATGGAGCGCCCGGACCCATCGGCGCGCCGTCGGTCTTTGGCCCCGATGGCGGCTACAACGGCTCGAGACTGTCGTACGCGAACCGACAGGGACCGCCCTCGCCCGTGTTGCCAACGTCCAGCTTCGGCCGGCCGCCTCCGTTCAACCAATACGGCGCCAGGCCGCAAGGCTTCACGTCGTATGCGCAACCGCAAAACTTTCCGCCGCCGCCGCAGCAAGGTTTCGGCTACTACCCACAGCAGGGCTCCCCGCCGACATCCCCCTCGTTCTCACAGCTGTCACTCTCCGACCTCGGCCGGGGTCTCCCGCTCTCGCAGCTGCCACAAAACGCGCCGTTGTACATTGTCGTGTTCAAGGCAGGGCGCCGAGACGTGTTCTACTGCCCCGACCCGACCCTGCTCATCTCCGTGGGCGATCGCGTCATCGTCGAGGCAGACCGGGGCAGCGACCTCGGCACGGTCGTGTATGACAGCTTGACCCCGGTCGAGGTTCGAGAATGGCAGGAAAAGCAGGCGACGGCGGCGCTGCTGAGCGGTGCGAGGGAACATCAGCCGCCTGGACTGGCTATGGGCGGATTCTTGAACAAGCCCAAGGTCACCCGCGTGGCGGGCGGCGAGCTGGCCGGCGCGGATCTGTCGACGTTGCTTGCCGGTGTGGGCGGTGGGCAGATGGACAGTCCGATGGGCAGCACCGCTCAAGGTCGCGGTCCGCTGGCCAAGGAGATCATGCCCAAGCGCATCTTCGCAAAGTCGGCGCAAGGCCCCGAGGAGCAGGAGTAGGTTGCCGGGCTGACCCCGAGGGCTGGACCCCGAGTGCTAACACCGCAGGCGAGTGCAGCAGAAACTGCGCGACGAGCAAGAGGCGCTGTACATCTGTCGGGAAAAGGTGGCGCAGCGCGGCCTGCCGATGACGATCGTGGATGCAGAGTACCAGTGGTGGGTCGCCATCTGTTGACCCATCCGTTGACCCCGCCTGACCGTAGGGACCGCCGAAAGCTTACATTCTACTTCAAGGCGGATAAGCGGATCGACTTCCGTGATCTCACAAAGGAGAATTTCAGGATTTTCAAGTCGAGGATTTGGATGGCGATGGTGCCAAAGGATGGTGAGTGTTCGCTGCATGCACACGCTGCGGTTGGAGCTGATGCCCAGACCCGAGGAACTGACGTCTACGAGCTGTTTGCGGCGAAAGAGCCATTACACAACGTACGCGACGAAACGCATAATACACCAAGGAGCGTCAAGGCGCGAGGAGGGCCACATGAGGATGCTTGATGGGGGAAACACGTGCGGAATTGAGAAGGAAACAATCATGCTCCAGGAAAGGTGCGAGCCTGTGTACGAGTAGCATTGTATCATAGTCAAATGAAGCGATTGCGCGGCTAAAGAGCTGCCACGAGTTGTGTTCACTGAGGGCGACCGCGACTGTCGATCCACCTCACAGCATTGATGATGATTCACATGCGGCGTGGATGTTTTGTCTGTGCCCTGAGCGGCAGATCGCACGTGGGAACCGATTAAGAACAGGAACACTAAGGTGTCTCAGATGGCTGGGCGAGTGCCCCCCCGCCACAAGCCGAAAAACGCCGGGTCGAGTGTGGGTTAGCGTTACGCGACCGGTGGGTTGACTGATCGGATGCGGCAAGTGCTCTCTGGGCCTGGGCGTGGCGTGCATCTCGCGCGCAACGCGTCCACCACCACCACCACCCCATCTGGGCTTTTTTGTCCCGTCCTTATCACCCACCCACCCCTTCTCACTCTTGACTCTGTACTCCCATCACATCATACACACCATGAGCGGACAACAGGTGAGTGTGCGGCGATGGGCTTTCACGCCAAGCCACACCTCGGGCGAGCCTGCTGGCACACTCAACCCCGTGTGTGCTGGCCTGTGTGCTGGCACCACCACCACCCCCTGGCCAGCCCTATAGCCTCGACACAGATGGACAAACACTGACACGCAGGAACAAGAGATCTCTTCCGTCGGTCACAACCGATTCGGCTTCGACTCTCGAGTCGACACCGAGACGCTGCGATCGCTCTACCTGGTGAGTTGAGCGCGTTGGGCTGTGGTGCCTCAGCTTTGCTCGAGAAAACGGCGTCGTCAAGGGCAAGCTTCCCATCGCGCTTCTCGACACACTATCTGCACATCCCTGTCTATCCACTCCTCGCATGGTACCCCCGCCGTTCAGTGCAGCTCGCAAGCCGGCTCCCCGATCTAGCCCTCGACCCTGACCCAACCCGCTAACCCCGACCCAACACGCTAACCCCAGACGCCCAACCTCGTCAAGGACGGCTCCAAGATCGTCAACCCCTCGGGCGCGCCCCACAAGGACTACGGCAAGGAGTCGGTCGTCGACGCCGAGGCCAACACCATCCAGTACACCACCCTGGCCAAGTTCCCGCCCGTCAAGCTCCTCCCCAACAGCGAGCGAAAGCGGATTCTCGGTGCGTCGAGTGGTCGGGCCCGCGCTGACAGCAGTCACCGGTGGTGCCGGATTCGTCGGATCGCACTTGGTCGACCGATTGATGCTGCTCGGTCACGAGGTCACCGTCCTCGACAACTTCTTCACCGGATCCAGGACCACGGTGCGTGCGACGTGCAACGTGGCAGATCACAAGCTGACCTTTAGGTGTCGCACTGGGTCGGTCACCCCAACTTTGAGATGGTCCGACACGACGTCGTCGAGCCGTTCCTGATCGAGGTCGACCGTGCGTGCTTTGCGCCGGCCCGGACTGACGCCAGAAATCTACCACCTCGCGTGCCCGGCCTCGCCGCCCCACTACCAGTACAACGCCGTCAAGACGATCAAGACGTCGTTCATGGGTACGCTGAACATGCTCGGTCTCGCCAAGCGAACCAAGGCGCGATTCCTCATCACCTCGACGTCCGAGGTCTACGGTGACCCCGAGGAGCACCCGCAGCGAGAGGACTACTGGGGTCACGTCAACTGCATTGGCCCCCGAGCGTGCTACGACGAGGGCAAGCGAGTGGCCGAGACGCTCACGTACGGCTACATGCGACAGGACAACGTCGAGGTCCGAGTTGCCCGAATCTTCAACACGTTCGGCCCCAGGATGAACCCCTACGACGGCCGAGTCGTCTCCAACTTTATCATTCAGGCGCTCAAGGGCGAGGACATGACCGTCTACGGTGACGGCAAGCAGACCCGATCGTTCCAATACGTCCACGACCTGGTCGACGGTCTGATCCTGCTCATGAACGGCGACGAGACCCGACCGGTCAACATCGGCTCCAGCCACGAGTTCACCATCATGGAGTTTGCCGAGGCGGTCCGAGTGAGTACAGTTGATCGTCTTGTCTGACCCGGCAGGACATCGTCGAGGAGGTTCAGAAGGAGGAGGGCAACCCGCTCGCCAAGCGTGTCGGCATCATCCACAAGGACATGCCGGTCGACGACCCCCAGCGACGACGAGCCGACACCTCGCGAGCCAAGGAGGTCCTCCAGTGGCAGCCGCAGTACGGCGTCCGAGAAGGTGTCCGAGAGATGGTCAAGTGGGTGCTGCATTTGTGTCGAGGAAGCCCACGCTGACAGTGCAGGTACTACAGCTCGCAGCTCCGACAGGGCAAGATCTAGGCCATACACAGGTTGCTCAGCACGCGCAGCACGTCACGCGCAGCACCAGGGCTAGTGGGGGTTAACAAGTGATGGTTACAGAGGTACCTTTTTTTTCCGGTTGCTTTACTTTAGATCGCATCACTGCGCGCCTGCCTTCGGTCACATGCATACAATAGGCTTCGACGGGGTGTGGAAGTGGTTACGATCGGTCTGAGGGCATGTGGAAAGACTGCAGCGGCGTCCGCGTCGGCGTCCGCGTCACGCGTCATCGCCACAGCCACGGCCAAGAACCGCGCGCCGTTGCGATCCTACATCACCCATTGTTCCTCCTCAGTCCGCCATGTCAGCCGACATAGACACGCCCGAGGCGGGCCCATCGACGGGCCCATCGGCGGGCCCATCGTCGCCGCGGCCGACCATCCACGTCTCAGCTCCAGATCAAACCGGTGCGGGCCCATCTCAACCCGTCGAACCAGCTACGCCGGTGCCGTCCAACCGCGTGGAGATCGTCCCGGCCGCACCGCCTCATGCACTACCCGCCAAAGACCTTCCGACAGCGACCCCATCGACATCAGCCACGCCAACAACGCGGCCAGGCCCCGACATATCCGAGTTCGACCCGTTTGCGACGCCCATGCCGGGGTCGACACAGGGGCAGGACCGAGCTCGCCCTGCACTGGAGCCGTCGCCCTTGGCACAGTCCACGCCCGTGCATACGACCGCTGCGAGGCAAGAAGCCGCCGCGCAGAGTCCGTCTCGGCAGACCAGAGGCGGCTCGGCGCGGTCGAGTGACGGCGCGGCTGTGACTTTGCCCGGCTCAACAACCACAGACTCGGGCTCGAGCGAGCCCGCCTTCAACTTCTCGGGCTTCTTGAAGGATCTCAGGCTCAAGTCTGCCGAGCCGGTCGCACGGTATCTGAAGAGGTGCGCCGGCATGGATCCGTCGTGAGGGGGTGTGTCTGCTGACCGCAGCTTCCTGTCCAACTTTGCCAAAAAACCCTTCACCGTCAACGAGCAGATCAAGCTCATCCACGACTTCCTGGACGTGCGTCGCACGCTCGCCGTCCGTGAGCCAGCTGACAACAGTTCATCTCGGGCAAGATGGCGCTGTGCGAGCCGTGGAAGTCGCAGTCCCCAGCAGAGTTTGACAACGCCATGGAAGCGATGGAGAAGCTGGTCATGAACCGGCTGTACAACTAGTGAGCTGATGCCGATGGTGGGCCTTTCTGACGGCAGCACATTCACCCCGCAGCTGGTGCCGTCCCAGCCCATCACGACGGACGACCTCGAGCGCGACGCCGTGTTCTCGCAGCGAGTGAGGCTGTTTGGGTGGATCCGGGAGAAACACCTGGATGTGCCAGAGGGAGAGGCGAGCCAGGGGTTCATCGGCTTCGCGCAACAAGGTGTGTGGGACATGTGTTGGCGGCATCCATCTGCTGCTCCTGACCCTCAGAGCTGCTCAAGATCAACCATTACAAAGCTCCGCGGGACAAGATGATCTGCATCCTCAACTGCTGCAAGGTCATCTTTGGTAAGCCGCCCCTTCGTTGCCGAGCTCACGCCATCAGGGCTGATACGGCACGTCAACGGCGCAGACTCGACATCTGCAGACGCCTTTGTCCCGATCCTGATCTTCGTCGTTCTCCACGCCAACCCAGACAACATGCTCTCGAATGTCGAGTGAGCAAAGCAGCCAAACGTCGCCAGGATGCGCGCTGACTTGCAGATATATCAACCGGTTCCGGACGGCGTCAAAGCTATCAGGCGAGGGCGGGTACTACCTCTCGAGCTTGAGCGGCGCGATTGCGTTTATAGAGACCATGGACGCCAGCAGCTTGAGTAACATCACGCAAGACGAGTTTGAGGCAAACGTCGAGTCGGCCATCCAGGATCTTCCGCCCTCGCCTTCGTCTCGCACTTCACGGCCGCAGTTACCCACCGAAATGTCCCCGTTCGCCCCTTCCACACCAGGTGAAGAGCCCGCCCGGCCATTGTCCCTGTCGACGTCGTTTGCCGCGCTGGACAACACCAAGCGGTTCTTCCAGAAGACCGGGAGCACAGTCACCGAGGCGGTGAGCAAGCCCCTCAACGCGATCAGCAAAATCTTCGACGGGATGCAGCAGGACGACGAGGGGTCGACGAGCGGCGCGAGCGGCGCGAGCGACGACGGCCAGCAGGTGGAGCGGCGATGGCGGGCCGGTGGGAGCCGGGACCGCGAACACGATGCGAGGTTGGACGGGTATGGAGAGAATGTGCGGACGCCGCTCCGGCCGGCAAATACCAGGCCGTTCACGCCCGAGTCCCCGTCGAGGCGGTTTGCGCAATTAGGCCTCACGCCCGAGTCCGGCCCGCCCTCTGGCGCGTGGGTGAACATGTCCTCAACATGGTCGTTTTAGCTGACTGTAGCGGGACACCAATGCGGGACGAGGCGATGCCCGACTTCTCGTCCGAGCAGATCCAGTCCACGCTGGACATGTCGCAAGAGGCATATGCGCAGTCGCGGCGCGCAAACGTGCAGACCCTGCACCAGATGTTCCCCGCGCTGGACGAAGAGGTCGCCGAGGCTGTGCTCGAGTCATCTGGGGACGACTTGGGCGTCGCGATAGATCGGCTGCTGGAGATGTAGGCGCGTTCTCGGCAGTACGGCGTGCAGTTCAGACCGTTCCGATGTGTAGCATAAATCAGGCATAAAAAACAGGGCCCAGGACGAGATCATGATGTTGAATGATGTAACAGGCTATCTATAAGAGTCGAAATGTGCGGTCTACAACAAGACCTGGTTGGTCGAGCTTCTGGTGAGGGATTTCTGCGCATAAGTTGGGAGCGAACGACAACAACAACTCACGTTGGGCAAGACGATGCAGCTTCGAACGAGCACTTCGCGGGCGACGCTGACCTCGGTAGCTGCTGTAAGCCGGGTGACCCAGGATGCGCGTGCAAACTCACCCAGGACAGTGACGCTGATCTGCCCCTTGACCTCCTGCTCCGGCTCGGCTTCTCCGTCGACACGAGCCCACTTGCCGACGGTACAGTCGACACCGACGATCGAGTTGAGGACGCACGAGTGCTCCTCCAGAATCGACCCCTCCATGATGATCGCGTCCTTGACTCGGACACCGGCGCCGATGCGCACGCCCGGTCCGATCGCGACGTTGGGTCCAATCTTTGCAGAAGGGTCGATCTGCGCGGACGGGTCGACGAACGTGGGGGAGATGATGTTCGCCGACTTTGTGAGCCGTGTGGGATCCGTCTTGGCGAAACGGGACAGGTAGAGCGAAGAGGCCGTGACCGCCGAGCTGGGGTCAGCAGAGGCCATACCTGTTGGGGGTCACTCACGCGGCAGTCTTGACTTGTCGCCAAAAGTCCTTGGTCTCGTAGACGTACATCTTCTTGGCGGCTGCAAGAGGGACGATGACGTCTTGCTCCAGACGCAGGATCTCGTCGGGCTTGACGAGCGGGTCTTGGGCCGCCCGGGCGTTCTTCTCGTCCATCGCGGTCTTGATCTCCTCGAACAACGACTTGTCAAAGACTGATCTCAGCGCCCGAGTTGCGGCGCCGACACTCACGGTAGACACCGCCGTTGACGGTGTTGGAGATCCAGCTATCTGGCTTCTCGACGTAGTGCAGCATCTGGTTCGACGATTGGTCGTAGACGATGCTGCCGTAGTTGGTCGCAATCTCCTTCTTGACCTAGATGGTCAGCGGGACTTTGGCCATGCGCCCGGTGCTCACCTTGACGCCGAGAACAGTGCCGACGCCGCGGTGCTTCGAGTGGACGTCCATCAGTTCCTGGAAGGGGAATGAGCAGCAGACGTCGATGTTGCAGATAAAGATGTTGTCTGGTGCCGGGGAGTGGAGAATCGAGTCTCGGACTGCGGGTCAGCTATGCGATCCCGGGGTTCGAGGCCGACTGACAGTGGTAGAGGCCACCAGCGGTGCCCAGTGGTCGGTACTCGCGGAGGTAGCTACTGTCAGCACGGCTCGCGCGTACTCATCCGCGTGGGTTCTGGTCGTAGGCCCGATCAGACGTACCCCCCCCGCAGGCCACCTCGCGAACCAGACTCACCTGATACCGATGTTGGGGAATTCCCGCTTGGAATCCTTGATGAAGCCGGCCATCGCAGAGTCCTCGTAAAAGCCGATGATGATAACCTCGGTCAATCCCTCGACCTTGGCGAGCGCAGCGAGCGGGTGCCAGATCATGGGCTTGCCCGCGACCGGCAAGAGTGGCTTCGGGCCTGTTGTCAACGAGCTGCCCCCGGCGCGACTTGTCCACACGCACAGTCGAGAGTTAGCGGCCTCATCCGCGTCCCCTTGGAGGGACCTCCGACGAGAATGACACCTTTTGTGACGGCCATGGTGATGTGGTAGAGTGGTTGGACAGACTGGTTTAGTATGGGAAGTTGAAGATAGCCCCCGGGAGGTCAACCACGTTCCACGCCGCATGAGCCGAAAGCGGTCATGGCCGTCAGCGGCCAGCTTAAAACGCGTCCAAAGAGGCAGCCAGGCGCGTCTCACCCACCGACTTTCAAGGGTCGTCCCTGAACACGCGGCGGATCGGTTGCGAGCCGGGACGATCCTGGTGGATGGCTTGTTGGTGCTGTAATGCGCTCCCCCCGAAGGGCGGTTGCGTGAAGGTGCCTGGACACAGCGGGCCGCGGTCGCGCATAGGAGCTGATGGGGCATCGAGGACAGGCTTGAAGCAAAAGCCTGGGTGCCGCGGGACTAGGCTGGTCACAGGCCAAATACGGCTACTGACTACATGCAGTGCTCGAGTCGTCCCCGTGTCACAGCCTCGCCCGGGCACATCACATCCCCTCCCTCGTCACGTCGTTCGAGTCATCCGCGATGCGGGTATCGAGATCGCTTGATGAAACGATGGGATGCGGTGCAAAGGGGGATGGGGTAGAGAGTGAGTGGCAAAGGTGCCACTTTTGGTAATACCGCGGCGGGGGGACGGCATGGCTGGGAGAGGGGGGGAGCATGATACGCGCGCCCTCCCTGACACCATCATCAATCGCGCAGCAGCAGCGAGCGAGACCAGCCCATACTCTCTCTCAAAGCATCAACCGGACCATTCCACTGCTCTTGACTTGTTTCTTACCCTTTCACACAACAACGACCCCCCCGCCCATCATGTCTGGAGAGATTCGAAGGAAGCTGGTCATCGTCGGTAGGTAGCTCGCCCCCTCATCGCACCCGCCGACCATGTGCCGAAGCGGCAACTCGTTCACACCGGACCCGCAGACGTGTGCTGACTATGAACAGGTGATGGTGCTTGTGGAAAGACGTGTCTGTGAGTGCTCGCCAAGCATCACAACCTCGCGCTGACCACCAGCTTGATCGTCTTCAGCAAGGGCATGTTCCCAGAGGTGCGCGACCGCGCCGGCACAACCTGACATTCACCTAACACACAGGTCTACGTCCCGACCGTCTTCGAGAACTATGTCGCCGATGTCGAGGTGGACGGGAAAAAGGTCGAGCTGGCGCTCTGGGATACCGCCGGACAAGAGGACTACGAGTGCGTGTTTGCATCCCGCTCCGCCGCACGAGTCACCCCCGCTCACACGCAGCCGTCTCCGTCCGCTGTCGTACCCCGACTCGCACGTCATTCTCATCTGCTTTGCGATCGACTCGCCCGACTCGCTCGACAACGTCCAAGAAAAGGTCGGTCGTCCGATCCAGGCCCCCAGCTGACCCGCGCAGTGGATCTCAGAGGTGCTCCACTTCTGCCAGGGCCTGCCAATCATCCTCGTCGCGTGCAAAAAGGACCTGCGAGACGACCCCAAAACCATACAAGACCTCGCGAGGATGAACCAACGCCCCGTGCCCCGCACCGAGGGTCTCGCCATCGCGCAGAAGATCGGCGCCCAGGGCTACGTCGAGTGCTCGGCCAAGACGGGCGAGGGCGTCCGGGAGGTGTTCCAGACCGCCACCAGGCATGCGCTCCAGGCGAGTCGGGGTTGCTTTGCCCGATGTGTCCATCGCTGACGTGACAGAGCAAGAAGTCGGGCCGATCCAAGCGAAGCGGAAACAAGTCCTGCGTTGTCCTCTAGGTATGCTAGATCCCGGTTGTAACTCGTATCTCTTGTCTCGGCGCCGAAAGCGAACACGAACATTCCCACACCCCCGACAAACCACCTCACACCCCGACGTCGCGGAAACGGCCAGCCGAATGCCGGACGCTTCGCCATCCGATCCCGCCAGCTCTCTCCTTTTCACGCCCCAGACCATTGCTCCCTCACGGCCGATTCTCTTCTTTACTTTGACTTGAATATGTGTGATGAATGACGAGTTGCATGCGAGCGGTTGGGACGAGGGTGTGGGATGTTGCCTGCAGTCTATCGCTGACGGGGCGACGCGACATGGAAGCATTCGTCACCGGGACATGTTCAGCATCGGCTACAGGTGCATACGCGTGCTACGGAGCGTCATCCGGGCGTGATAATTGCTTAAAAGTCTGATCCCTCAATCTGGGTGTCAGCGCCGTGCAGGGTGCACACGGGTCAACTTACTCCAAATGTCGAGGCGTACTTGATATACCCCTGCATGATCTCAAAAATGCCCACGGGCAAGTTCTGTATTCAGCGCCGGACACCACGATTGGACGCCCCGCCCCGACTTACCATGCTCAGCAGCGTGTACTGGATCTTGGCATGGCCATGCACCAAGCCCAGCTTGTACAGGTAATGCGCAATCATCGACGGGTACGCCGCGTCCATGTACCACCTGCCATCAGTCCCCGCCGCCCGGCCACCGGACCCACCTATGATGGTACGTCGTCAACTGGATGGCCACTTTTAATGTCCGTTGCAGATCCCCCTCGGTCGCGTACATCTCCAGCAGCTTCAGCAGCGCCTTTGCGCTAAACTTGGCCTCGAGACAGCGCTGAAACGCCTCCTTGGCCTCTTCCTTGTGCTGCAGCCGCAGCGCCAGCTCGCCGAGAATCTCCCACTCGGTCCCCGTCTTGCGGTACGACATGTGCTGCGTCTTAAAGTGCGAGATCTCGGCGCGCCATATCGTGTACACCCTCAGGTCTTCATACAGCACCCTGCGGGGTCAGCGACGCTCCCGATAGCACGTGGCACGTACAGGAACAGGTTGTCAAGCCACCGCTCGCATAGCCGCTTGTTCGAGAATGCCGAGACGAATTCCTCGCCTTGCTGGTTGATCGGCGTGCCGGGCTCCTCGTTCGCCTGCGCCGTCTCTGGCTTCTCCAGATCGCCCGTCGCGTCGTAGCTTCTCGCGGAACTTTTCGAGTCGGTAGCTTGATGTGACGTCCCGTTGGCGCCGTTCGCGCCTTTTGGTGGCACCCGCGTCGACTCGCTCGATATTCGTATCGTCGGTATGTCCGCCGGCGTCGTGGGCAACCTCTCGCTCGCTCTACTTGGCGATCGTACGGCCGCCACCGACGCATTGTCGTCGTGCCCGTTCACATCGACCGACTGCGTCGTCTTGTGCAGGCGGTACTCCTCCTCCATGACAAACACGACCGACCGAGTCTTGAGCAGGTCGTCCCATCCAATCTTCGACACCAGCAGCGTGAGCAGCGCGTACGCCTTGGCAAACGTCCCGCGCAATCCTGGAGCCGGTAGGCGCAGCAGCGCGACGTCGGCCTGCGGTCAGTATGGCAATATACGCGCGACCCACCTCGTTGTCCCGCGCCGACTCCTCGTCGAGGATGCCCGAGTCGGCGATAAACTTCTTCACCGGCAAATGCGTCTTCGCCGGCGTCGGCATGCGGTGCAGATCCCGCTCGTTGAACGTGAACATGGGACACGAATTGAGCGTCAGCAGCGCCGAGTCGAATTGCCCCAGCTCGATATACGTCTCGGTCAACTTTGCCCAGGTCACAAACTCGCTCGGCGCAGAGTTGACCGCCTGCTGCGCGACGGCCTGTGCCCATTCGTGTTTGCCCTTGGACATGAGAAAGTCGCACTGCGCGTGGAGGATGGGGTAGGACTGAGGGTTCTCCGCCAGCGCCGCGTTCATAATCTTCACCGCCTTGATCTCCTCGTCTGCGGTCAGCTATGGACGAATACGCAGACTCACTCATCCCGATGTAGCTCCTGGCAAGCAGGGCGGCGATCTCTGGCTCCCTGGTGATAACTTTTTCAAACAGGTTCGCAGCGCGGTCGAGGCGGTAGCTGTCCGTAAAGTACTTGATGATCCCCGCCGTGAGGTGATTGTTCACGGCCGTGGCGACCTGGATCTCCGGGTCCGAGCCCAGCTGCCACCCTTTGAAGAACAGCGCCTCGGCCGCTTGCAAGAATCGCATCTCCGCCTCGAGCGTCGTGATCGGGTCGAGCTTGCGGTACCCCGCCAGGCGATACGACGCGTCGTCGGCGTAGCGTATCGCCCGCAGCAGAGCCGAGAGGTATGTCTCTTGCCATAGCTCCGGCGTGGCCTCGTGTCTGGCGTGAGCGGGTATGTCTAGAGAGGACGACCCGACTTGCCGCTCGCCGCGCAGGTCAATCACATATGCCTGCACTCCGCCCGGTATGGCCGCCTCGACACGCATGTCCACTCTCGAGAATGCGTTGAAGCAGCAGTACGTCCCGCTCCGGACGCGCCAGCCATTGCCCTTGCCGAACCATGCTGGTGAATCTTCCACCGAGAACTGCAGCGAGTTGAGGTACGCCGCGAGCGACGCGGACGACGAGGCCTCCACGCCCGAGCTGTTGTCAGCGACGGCCTCGGGTCGAGGACGGGCCGTACCAATAATGATACGATCCGATCTGCGCGTGAGCGATGATCCATGCACGGCACGTACATCCTTCTGCGCCGCCTTGCTACCGGACGACTTGATCACATGGCACAGGTCCGGCGGTCCGAGCTCGCGAAACGTCCCTACGGCTCAGCGTGGTCTCGAGGTGGTGCAGCTTGGCTCACCGAGCGTCTCTGTCCGTGCCGTGACGGACTCGCCAATGGTCACCTGCATATTCAGCTGAGCCTTTGAACCGCACCGTGCCCACCTCGACAAACTCGGGGATGTCCTTGAACAGCTCCGACATGGGTGTGTTGACAAGTGCAAGAGTGCAAGTGAAATGACGAGCCGAGGTGTCCGAGGTGAAACGCGGTTGTGACCGCTGAGCTGGAACCAGTCTTTGTCTTGTCAACAATCATCCATTCGCATCGTACATGTCCCCAACGCCACAGGACACGGAGGTCAGTCAGATCGTACGAGTACGAGCCGGTGTTGACGCTTAGATACCCCTCTCCAGCCCCGGCGCGGGTCCGTCGAGGTCGAGCCCGAGGCTGGACCCGGACGACCCGGCCGACGAGGAGGAACGAGACCGAGCGCTGTGTAAGTGCTCACCCTAGTCCGTCTCACGCTCACGACAGTCGCCAAGCGGCGGAAAGACTATGTCGAGCTCGAACGGTCCGTGGCGGCCAGCAACGAGCTGCTCGACTCGTTGGCGTCATACCTCTCCACCTTTCAGCAGGACCTCTCGGCGGTATCTGGGCAGGTGGCCGACTTGCAGTCCCGCAGCGCGGGCATTGAATCTCAGCTCAAGGGCCGGCAGGTGCGTTTCAGACGTGGACACGGGCTGACGGCCAGAGTATACTGCCCACGCTCAACTCGCTGCTCCACGACATCGTCCTCCCGCCCGCTTTGGTCCTGACCATCCGCGATACGACCCCATCTCAAAACCCGGACCTCTGGCTCGACGCAATCGTTCAGCTCGAGGACAAGATAGCGGCGATGCAGACCCGCGGGAACGTCAAAGCCGCACACGAGTACGACACAATCGTCGACGCCCTCAAGGTCAAGGCGCTCACCCAACTCCCGCCGTTCCTGCTGTCCCTCATACGCCCGCTCAAGTCCGCGTCCACCGGCCTGTCCACCAACCTCGCCGTGCTGCAGACGTCACTGTTGCTCAAGTACCAGCCGTTCTTTGCGTTCTTATACCGCCAGAGCCCGCGCCTGGCCAAGCAGGTCGAAAGGGGTTACGTCAACGCGGCCCGGGCGTACTACGAGACGGGGATGCGGCGGTACGCCCGAGCCCTGGGTCTGATCAAGGCGCGAACGGTGGAAAAGTCGGAGCTTATCGGCGTGGTGTCGAGCGAGGCGGCTCAGGCGGTGCTGAACAAGACGCCCGTGGGGGTGAAGCAAGCCTACGAGCGGTTGCAATACGCCGATCTCGATGTCGAGGGCGAGGCGGGGTCGGTGGTGCTCGCGTACATGGCGGACGACAAGGACTTTGTGAGTGTCATCGAGGTGACTGTCCGAACAGGGAGCTCATGCGCAGCGGGTCCCGCTGGAAGCGCTGTTCCGGTCGCTCATGCTTGTCCTGGTCGACAACGCGTCTGCCGAGTTCACCTTTATCGTTCGCTTCTTCGCTCGGGCGGCGGCGAGCCCAAAGCGAAGCGACACACCCGCAGAGTCAAACGCCACGTCCGTCGACGCAAGTTCAGACGCCGAGATCAGCCGGGCGGGCACACCGCGCCAGCCCCGCCTGGGCGTGACGCAGCTCGACGACGGGCTCAAGGACGCCGAGCGGATATGGCACGAGGTGTTCGACTCGGCGCTCGAGTATGTCTCGGGGTTCTTCACGTCGATCACGACCCCGTCGCCGCCGCCCGCCATCCCGCTCTTGACGCTGATCCGGCTCAACGACCGGCTGCTGTCGATTTGCGATGCTCGGGGTACTCTCCCGCTGATATCATTTCTGCAGGCGCAAAAGCTGGCAATGTGGCCGATATACCGAAGAGAGATGGATGCGCATATCGACAGCTTGAAGCGGCTGGCAGACGAAGCAGAGGGGCGCGGACTGGCCGGCTTCGTCGGCAAAGGAGTGAAAGACGGCGCGGTCAGGCAGGTCGCGAATCGCTACGCCGCGCTCTTCTCGTGCGTGACGGCGCTGAGTGAGGAGGCGGAAGAGGCCATGATCTTCTCCAGGTGGGTCGATTTGTCGCATGCCTCGCTGACCGCAGCATGACGCGCCTCCGGAGCGAGCTGGTCCGCCTCGCCACGACACAAGCAAACAAGATCAAGAACCCGCCAGAACGGCACTCGTTCCTCTCGTCGATATACGAGATTGTCATGCACGAGCTGGTCTCTGGGCCGGGGCAGACGACGCATCCGCGGCTGCAATCCGAGCTGTCGTTCTTCCGGACCAGGGAGGAAGAGGCCCGGCGGAGGATATCAGTGTAGCGTGCGCATCGCATGAAATTTGAATGCATGACAGCCCAGATCGAAGCGTAATGTGTTCGATCGCAATTGCAGCAGGCTGATGCTATATTGGTACAACTGGTTGATTTTTTCACGCCTGATCCTACTCGTCGTCCTCATCATCGTCCTCGTCGTCGTCTTCCTCCGCGGCTTCTGGGGGGTCAGAAGGGCCTAGACACAAGGCTCAACTCACCATCGTCATCGCCGGCGCTCTCGGGGTTGGCGTCCTCGTCATCCTCGTCGTCGTCCTCGTCCTCCTCTCCAGGCTTGATACCAGCCTTCTCGAGCGCCGCAGCGGACGTGTAGTCGACCTTTGCCCGGCGCCTCGGTCGGTCGATGATCAGGTCCTCGGGGTCCTCGTCGTCCTCGTCCACCGGCTTCTCTGGCTCGGGCAGCGGCTCCTCGGTAGACTTGCCCTTGCCCTTGTCGACGACGGGAGCAGCATCGGCGGCGGCAGCATCATCCGTCTTGGCCCTGGGGTCAGCAATGTCATGTATCCGGCAACCGGGCGGGCGCACTTCTTCTCGGCGTCAGCGGCAGCGGGCTCTTCGGCGGCTTTTCGCTTCTCGCCGACCTTTTCGCCGGCGCCGGCGGTGGTCGTCTCCTTCTCGCCATTGGCGGTAGCAACGTCGACTTGGGGCTTGTCAGCCTGAGCGGGAGCGGGTCCAGGAGCGGCGTCGGACATTTTGGGGTGTTGGTGTGGTGAGGTGTGAAGACGGATGGATTAGGTGGGCGCGGTTGAGAGACGGGACATTATGTGGGTGACTCGCGAGACATGAGCCGACGCGTCGGTGTGGACCGACGCGTCACGTCACTAGCCACCCCTCGATTCACGGAGCTGACCGGCGTTTGCTCCGAAGACCGGACGTGGCGGTCATCCCCCATCCATGGGCGTCCACACCTCCACCTTTGAAGGGCCGAGGCTGCCGCGTGCCTCGGACCTGGGTTCAGGGAAACAGGCACACCTTCCGGTTTCACTTGACAAACAACCGACAACGTTCAGGCAATAAACTTCGCCGATCAGAGGGGGGAGAAGGAGCAAGGGCAAAGCAATTGTCATGTTGGTCACCTCGCCGATCTGTCCGCTTTCATCCCATCGCCAGCGAGTCATCGTCACCCAGCATTCATGTACGTCGACAAATCTGACACAGTTGCGGGTTGTCACCTTCCCACGCTTCGATTGGGGTACGTATATCAATCTCAGAAACAGTCTCCAACTCGACGCCACCGCACAGAGTCCCATCAGGCAGACCACAGCGATCGTGCCAAGTTTTTCCCCCGACGGCTACCGAACAATGCAACTCTTGTCAAGCTTTTTCGTCCCTGAATGGGAGTGGATCGCCTTACGCCATGATTCTCCGTGGCCTCTGCTTTCCCGCCGGTTCCAGACTGCAACTCGAGCGAGACATCCGATAATCGACGACGTGCGGGCCGTCGGCGCTTTTGCAGCCCTGTGCGTGTACCTGGCGCACTGATGAAAATGTCAACAAATACCGGTCCCATAGTAGACGAGGTGTCAAGGCTGTCTCTTA
>JAHXHD010000435.1:0-15622 GCA_019857685.1 Papiliotrema terrestris | reverse complement strand
GCCCCCGCCCGTTCTTCCTCCTTACATTCCATGCCCGCCAATCTCCCAGTGGGTCCCGTTCAGCAGCCTCCACCCACCTCGGACAAGCCGCCGCCGGATCCCCCGTCGGAGGAAGACGAGGACGACACGGACCCCAACACGAACAACACGATGCGGGACTGGGACAACATGTTCTACCTCGCCGAGGCCGCGCGGCTCGAGGCGGACGGACATGCCATACCGGCGGAGAAGGGAGAGGAGGGGACGCCGGGCCTGGGCAAGCGGATGCGCGAGGACGGGCGGTTCGAGTATACGAAACGCAGACGGAGCGAGCTGTCCAGCACACGGAGCGGCACTCAAGGGGGAAAGGGCAAAGGGGTCAAGGTCGTCAAGGGACAAGACCCCATCGGCGATGTTGAGGCGGATGAGGGTGAGGAGGAGGATGAGTTTGCGGAGATCAAGCGGAATCTGCCCTTGCAGCGGGGCGATCTGGTGCATCGGTTCAAAGACTGTGTGGGGATGGGCTTCTGCGACGAGGACAAGGCGAGGCAAATGTACAACCTGTGAGCGTGATCGAGGCGGAAGAGGCCCTATGCTGCGCGTTGGTGGCAGCGCTGACGCCAGATTCATGGACGGCTGCCTGATCTACATGCCCTGTTTCGATCCCGACGTCGACACGTTCGAGTCGCTCCGCGCTCGCTCACCCTTCCTCATCACCACGCTCGTCATGGTCGGCGCCAAGGTCACTGACGCCGCTGGACCGGTATCCGACCTCCAGCGGCACTGCCGCGAACACGCCGAGGCGATCGGGCAGACGACGCTGTTCAGTCCGATCGCGCGTATCGAAGTGGTGCAGGCGATGATCGTGCTGGCCAGCTGGGGCGACACGAGCTGGCGACCGGGTGGGCATGCCCTCAGGATGGCGATGGACATGGGGCTGTACCGGTGCCTACCGCTGCTGGTGCAGGGCGGGATGGGCAAGGGGAAGACCAAGGAGGGCTTGAGGCAGGAATGGGGCTTGGTGGTGGGCACCAGGGTGTGGTTGACGGTGAGTGCGATACGGCGACGGTTCTTCCCGGGTGCTGATTGCAGCTGTATAAGATGGAATTCGAGTGGGTTCGACAGTTAGCAGACGGCTCTTGGCTGACCGCAGAATGGCTTTCAACCTGGGCAGACCAGCGCTGTTCGCGGGCGAGGAGACGATCAGGAACGCGCGAGAGTTCCTGAAGCATCCGCTGTCGATCCGGACTGACAGCCGGCTGGTGGCTACGTGCGAGCTACTCTCAGGACGAGGTAAGTGTGACCGCTCGCCGGCTCGACATTGGGGTGCCTCATCAACTCTCTGTGCACTTCCCTTCTCTTGAAGATGCATTGCACTCTTCCGCCCGAGTAGCGCTGATACCCAGCCGCACTGCATCAGCCGTTCGCCATCATCCCCAATGCGTCAACCATCCCAGACTTGGACAAGAAGCTAGTCGAGCACGACAAGGTCGCGAGCGAGTGGTTCAGGTACTGGAACGAGTGGTACGCGGCGCAAGGGATTGGACCAGGCAGCTTCCTGCGCGAGTCTCGTGAGTTACCAGGGCCGTCCGTGTATCTGCAATCGATACTGTTCTCATTTCAGTCATCACGGGCCGATGCGGCGCCGAGCTGTTCACCAACTCCCGCATTCTCCACGGCGTGCAGTCCAAAGCCGACGTGGCCCGCATGCCC
Organism: Papiliotrema terrestris; assembly: GCA_019857685.1. Taxonomy (NCBI): domain Eukaryota; kingdom Fungi; phylum Basidiomycota; class Tremellomycetes; order Tremellales; family Rhynchogastremaceae; genus Papiliotrema; species Papiliotrema terrestris. Next base: position 13,930 of record JAHXHD010000435.1, on the reverse strand, counting down.
GAACACCGTCGCGCCCGCTTGATCAAGGCCCGTCACGCCGCCGAGACGCTGCTGGAAATGTGCATCCGCGGCAACCAGTACACCCAAAACTTCAGCTTCGCCAACTTGTACACCCATCTACACGTCGCCTTCGCGGCCAGGTGTCTCATCCGACTCGTCAGCCTCCTTCCCGAGGGCGCGAACACCAGACAGATCGGCCGAGACGTGGAGAAGGTGGCGGAGATGTTGACGGGTGTGCCGGGCTTCCAGTACGCGACGTTTTTGAAGGACGTCCTGCGCAAGGCCAGGAGGAAGAACGTCTTGCCGCCAACATCGAGAGCGCCGTCGCCGGTACGAGCGCACCAGGCCTTGCCCTCGGGACAAGGCTCGTTGGCGATGCCGTCGACGACAACGACTCAGCAAGGCGGTCGAGGAGAGATGGCAGCGCCGATGCCCATGGCGGGCCACCAGCTGTTCGGGGAGACACCGCCCGGAGTGGGCAATTCGAACAACGTGTTCTCGGACAACGCGTCCAGCAGCGGCTTCAGCTTTGGCGTGGGCGTCTCGCCCGTCGAGGCGAACCCCTTTGACTTTTCATACGCCGAGGAGCTGTTCAGCCAGCCGAGGGGCGGTGATACGGCGCAGGGTTACGTGAGTGGACGGCGGTTCATGTGTAGCTGGCCGGGCTGATGGAAGCAGGTCGACATGAGCTTGACGCAGGCGAATCCCTTTGGGCTCGATTCGTGGTTCCCATTCCCTCCTTTAGGTCAGTCATGCCTGGACGGTGGCTATGTATGTGTGCTGACGGACAGACCAGAACGGCATGGGCGGTGCCGTCGGACAAAACGGCAGTGGAGAGCAGAACCCCTTGGCGGGAATGTTCGATCAGGGCCAGCAGGGAAATGCGAGCTGGTGGTAGCTGCAAAGGTGCGAGCAAGTCACGAGCATCTTGGTTCAGCTGGGGCACATCTGTTCAGCCTGGCGTGATGTATGCCGTGAATCGAGTCCGAGCAGGCGCCGCCAAGCCGAGATCGCATCATGCCTCATCTTGCTTTCAAGCATCCCTCGAGTGCACGGCGCACGCCTCCTTTGCCCGCTCATCCTTTGCACATACCTTGACCTGATCCAGAGTTGAGGATCAGGCGGGCCACGGTGCCGTCGCCGGGCGCCAAGCCATGACATGGTAAGCCTGCCTCCAGGACGGCACATTCGTTCCCGACATCCGGCTCTCTTGTCCTTTCGATCAGCATGTCGCAAAGGACAGCCTTTGCTCTCAATTGCTCACAATGGCCCTTGACTCCAGCTCCGCCTGCGCCGCACCAGCGGTAGCAGACATGGTCGCGATACATTACCAGCTCGAGCAAAGACAGAAGGCCCGTCCCCGGCGTCGTCTTCTGATCGAGCGGTATCACGACCATGTCGACGAGCAATGGTACCAACATGACGCTTGTATGCGCCTTCGCGATAACGGTAAGTGGAGTGGACCGCTCGCTTCAATGCGCATCGTCGTGCTGACCGCCGCACAGGGGATGGCCTTCGCGTCGTATCACGCTTGGAAATTTGATCGGTGTCGATGCCTGGTCCCGAGGAAGAAGGACTGGTTCAGGGTGTTGTTGACGGTGAGCCGAGGCGACAAGAGCTCAAAGACCCCTCACACCCCTACAGATGTCATGTCGAGCTCGCAACGGGGAACGTGACCGGTGCTGACACGCAGTGGATGTTGTTCATGACGCTCATCAGCATCGCCGTCTGGGCCATCGGCTGGACCTGTGAGTGGGGTTGTATCTCGCTGCGTCTTTGCCGGGAATTCCCATCTTACAGACGTTAGGCGCTGACATCAGACATTAAGTACAAGCTAGGCTGGGTCCTCTTGCCCGGGGTCGGGGCCATACCATTGCCCGATCAGCTGTGGACCGAACAGTACAAAGGATACAACCTGCCTTTGACGTTCTGCCTCAACTGTGAGTCGCGCAGCCTGGCTCAAAGTGCCTCTGGCTTGCGAACCCCTCAGCTGCCGTGCCCACTCCACGGCTTCGACCTCGGCTCACCGCAGTCGGGTACTGGCTGCAGATCTCGCTCAACGCCGAGGAAGGCCTCTACTGGTATCACCTCATGCGCGCCGTCCGGACGCCCAAGTCCGCTTCCTCGTGGCTCAAGTCTTCCTTCTTCTACGGCTGGATCGCCATCACCTTTACGTGCGGGATCATCCAGTTTAGCGTCTCGTGGATCAGCTTCCAGGATACGGTCACCCAGGCAGGGCGGATGTATGCGGCCGGTGGAATCATCGAGATCCTGTATATCGAGTCTGCTTGGCAGCGGGCGCGGCTTACTGTCAGGGTCGTCCTGTCTTCCTCGATCATCCTCGTCAAGTTCCCCGCGTTCTTGCGGGACGTGGTGCGTCGGCCGCGATCGTCCTCCGCTCGACCCAGCGCTGACGCTGCCAGAAGAACTCGGGTGCGGGTCCAGAAGTTCGAGCCAGGCTGCACTTCTACCACGGTACGTGTTCGGTGGTGGAAAAAGGACGGCACACTCTCGATGCTGACGGGGCAGAAGCCAACAAAGTCCGGACGTTTCTCCGTCTGGTCTTCTCGATCACCCTCGCCATCCTCGGCTTTGACGGCTTGACCGCGACGAAGAAGATCAACATGAACCAGTGAGTCGGCCAGATCCATTGGCGATGTTCGACAGCCAGCTCACACCGCAGCATCGCCTCGGATATGATGCAGCAGATCGCGTTCGGGGCGTATTACCTCGCCTTCATGGTCAACGTTGTGGTGAGTCGCTGGCGAGCCGGTCTGCATCGCATCCCTTGCGCCCGTCTGCTGCTCCGGCGTCCTTTGAACGCCGTGACGAGTCTGCCTTGCCACAGGCCCGCTAACCGGCAGCTGTACCTCCCGCGCAACTCGTACGGCGTCACCGCGCCTCGCAGTCGGGTCATGGTCGGCGCCCAACACCTCTCCCCGCCGAACAGGCACCAGCTCAGCCCCGGCGGACATCTCGCCTCAAATGCACTCATGTCCCTCCTCCGTGAGGGCGGACAATGGGACGAGATCGACGATCAAGCCTTCGAGCGGACACCCGGCCACAGCACGCCGAGAACCACCGTTCGTGGCGCAAGCAAGTTGTACGCGGACGGGTCGTATCGGCTCAAGAGCGACCAGGCATGGGACGACGACGGCGCGAGCGGGACGACTGAGCCGCGCATCGGGGTGCACAAGGAGAGCGACCCCGAGCTGGGCCAGAAGACGGCGCCCAAGGCGCTCGAGAACTGGCAGAGTCCGTTCGAGGTGCCGACGACGGACGAGTTGCCGACGCAGCTCAAGATCATGGTGCAGCGTGAGGTAGAGCATGACGGGGAGCCGGGTGGACGATGAGGTAGGGGACGCCAAGCAGCTGGTGTTGGAGTCCGCACCGCGGCGCGCCGACCATAGACCGTTCGACTGGACATGTCATCGACTGGGTCGGCGGGATTGTCTGGCACAGCGCAACCGATCCCTCTTTAGTAGTGGTATATAGCGTGATGCTCGCATGCTCAATTCGAAAGTCGCTTCTCGAGTTGGACGTGAATCGAGGCACGAGACCTATCTGGAGAGATCGAGACGGTCACGCGTGGTCTCACCCCAGGCGGAGCGAAAGTGTGCACAAGATGTAGCATCGGGAGTAGCTCGCGCCAGGCGAGTGTCACATGGTTCAAACTGCCTGTGGAAGCGGATTTACCACCTCGTGGTGAGCAGAGACACCTAGTGCATCTTGGCATATCGCATTCCTCTTCGCTGGCCGTCAGTGGCTTATACCTAGAGCGTCCACAGCTTGCGGCCTCACACTCACCCTCTTCCGCTGCTGCGGCGCCTCGGTCGTGAGATACTGACCGCCCGCCCTGCCGTTCCTGTGTTGCCCCCCGGTCTGGCACTGCCCATCCCCACCATTGTCAACCACCGCGGCGTTGATTGGAGGCGTCTGATCAGGTCCCGCCGCCTCCTCCGTCTGACTCGTAACCGATACAGTCGATGAAGCCGTAGGCGAAGAGGTGAGGGAAGGGGAGTACGACCCGTAAATCAGCCAGTCGCCGCCCAGCGATGCACCCGACGCTGACTCTGAGCCGCTAGCGGACGATGTAGTCGATGCCGAAGCAGCACCTCCCGAAGTGTTCGGCTGTTCGCCGTCAATCTGGAGGGCGGCCGCGCCGTCCACGCCCGGCAGGACGGTCGCGACGACCTGGAGCGTCCCCGCCGTGGCGGTCTTGGTAGGGCTCGGGTTTACCGGGAACTCCTGCTCGCCGGAGGTGACCTTGTTCGAGCATGTGGCGGTCGCGTCGATGAACTTTGGGTCGGCGGTCAGGGTCCCGACGTAGTCGGATTGCCCGGGGCAGAACTCGACGATGTAGTCGGCGAGTTTGCCGCTGGCGTCGGGGGTACAGGTGTGCAACGCGTTTCCGGACTTTTCGCTGGGCGTCAGCGGGCCGAGGCATGGATGAAGTACAGATTCGGGCCAGGCCACAGCGCCGCGTGGCAGCAGTGAGTGAATGTGAGGTACGGGACAGGACGTACTCGTAAGCGTACTGCCATCAGCGTCGGCGGCGGTTGTCAGCGTGCAAGTTGCTCACGGCGTAAGACGAGTTGCAAGACTCTTTGAACAAGGAGTAGTAGTCCACTCCGCAGCTGGCGCAAAGCTCTGGTTTCTTGCTGTATTCGCCTGCGCATCAGCTCTCGTCTTCGTCTGAGCCACAGCTAATCCCCGAATTTCCTCCACCTCCGCTTCACCCTTATACGCTGCGCTAACTGCGGCGCCGTATATTCCACTACGAGCCAGCACTCACCCGAACAGCACGCCCGGTTGCCAAACTTCTCCTGACCGAACCCCGCGTTGCACGCAGCCAGGCACCCCAAGTTCTTGCCCTCCGCGTCGATGCTCGTGCGCAAGAGCGGGGGACAGAGAGGGTTGATGTTGGTCGGGCATGAGGGAGGGAAACAGCTCGGCAGGGTGGGGTAGATGTTCATTGGGACGTTGAAGCCTGCTGTCAGCGCCGTGGGCGGGATCGTGTCGCGCAGTGCCGTGGACGATGACCCCCGCCGCACGTGCTCGGTGCGGGGCATCGGCGGTGTAGCATGCATCGCAGAAGCGCTGATGACTCACCGTCGACGAGGGAGATGTCATAGTGGTCGACATATTTCGCCAGGGTGAACTCGGCTACGGGTCAGTTGAAGGCGCTCCGGTGCCATGACGCGACGCACCCAGCGTTGCAGGCGGCTCTCCAGTGACTCTCGGATCGCTTCCGTTAGCTCTGGTGTGCGCTTCTGGGGCGCCACGATCGACTCACCAGAGGACGTCACCGCCTGTCCCGGGCCCGCAGCCCCCAGTGAGGCACTTGAAGTTCCCGCCTTCGTCCAGCGTACATCCGGTCCTCGCCCAAATACGGCCCGCGGTCCAGTCATCGGAGACCTGGAACTGCGTGGACACGAGAGACTCTAGCTCCCACCCGGTCGCCTGCTGCGGGGGGTTGGGGTTCTCGCCGCCCGTGAAGATCGCAGGCCACAGGGTGGTCGGGCAGTTGTTGACGACCTTGATGGTTCGCCCGAGAGCCGCCGGGGCCGAGGCGAGCGAAAAGAGCAAGGGCACAAGGGGCACGAGGCCGGTAGGGGTGCGATTGGGACGCATTTCGGCTAGGCCGTGTGACGGCGTGAGTAACGAGCGTAGAGTGAATGAGCGTGGTTGATCTTGCAGACACCCGGTGCTGCGAACACGTCAGATTCTTGCTCTGCGAAGCTTGAAATACAGTGAGGATCGTAGAACGGTAGAGCGGATGCTAGCCCAGCTAGGTCATTTATACGCTGGTCCGTTTGTCAGTCCAGACGAGTCGTGATGCCGGACTGCGACGTGGCCAGAACGAGATCATCGCCCAGCCGTCTCGTCTCGTCTCGTCTCGTCTCGTCTCGTCGCCTTGCCGACAGTTCACCCTTCATCGCAAGCTGAGAAACGTGACGCAAGGTGTCATATCATCCCTCACACTTCTCCGTGATGCGGCAGAACAAGGGGCCGGCCTGTCCCCGACGCGTGTGAAGATCTCCGTCTCCGTCCCGGAACGGCAAAGGAGGTCCGGGAGCTCGTGCCGCACAAAGGGTCATGTGGGTGCGATCTGGACTGTGATCTGGACTGTGATCCGGACGGGCAGGCATGTATGTGCACGCGGGGTCGCCGCGTGTCACCGTATGGGTGGGTGATGCGCGCGTGCCCTGGAACGTATGTCGAAACGTGATGGCTAACCCCTTTACGTTTTGAGTATCCAGCGTATCCAGCATATCCAGCACATCCGGTCCGACGACCACGCAGTCGTTCGATTTCGGAGCGTAGGCGAAACTGTCCGGTGAGCATCAACCCCAGGGACTAGGAGCATCATGAGTCATGCTATACATGCGTACACGGTGACAGGCTCGCCCACAGCGGTGCTCGGCACCGTCGGTCGTCCAGTCCAGACGCAACCGCCCAGCAGCCTTTTGCGTATGCTCCGCCCACTCTGTCCATACACCTCCCTCTAAATGGCATGGATCCGGGTCGCTAACTGATGCCAGACCCTTTCGAACATCGGCGCCGTCCCCGCTGATCGAGCATGATACGCCCGGTCACCCGGTCGGCACGTCGCGACCGTTGCCATGGCCCACAGTCGGCGGCACTGCGTGCTTCCTCTCCCGCTTCCCACTTTCCCTTCTCCTGAGCATTATATCCGTGCTTCCTCCTGCACTGCCACCCGGTGTCCTTCGCCGACAGCTTGCGTCTCGGCTTGTCCGCCCTCCTTTGGCTGCGACGCGCCGATCGAGCTCTTCTCGACGAGCAGCTGTGCCGCCATCAATGACCGGAAACGGCTGCCCTCTTTACGGCTCTGGATGTGAGCTGATCACAAATCTCGGCGCTCACACCACTCACCAGGACATCATACCGCCCCTCCTCGCTCACGACTCCATTCTCAATGACGATGACCCTCTCCGCCCGTGCTATAGAGCTCAGCCGATGAGCAGCCAGAATCACCGTGATGCTCTTCTCCCGGATGATCGAATCGATTGCCGCATTGACAGCCTCCTCGGATGCTGAGTCTAGTGCTGAGGTTGCTGCCGGTGAGCGTTTGGTCCAAACGAAGCATGCGCACGCACCTTCATCCAACAAAAGTATCGACGGATTCCGCGCCAAGGCCCGCGCGATGGAGATCCGCTGCCTCTGACCGCCGGACAGGCTGGCCTTTCCGACTGGCCGTCAGCTGAATGTCCGACTGCACATCGAGCGGACTCACTCATCGTGTCGAAGCCCTGAGGCAGGCTCCAGATGAAATCGCAATTGGCCGCCCGTGCCGCCTCCTCCACATCCGATCTCGTCACTCCCGGCGATCCGTACGCAATGTTGTCGTGCACCGTCCCAGCGAATAAGATGGGATCTTGGAAGACGACGCCGATCCGGTCTCGCCATGACTCGGGCGCGAATTCCCGGATGTCTAGAGTCAGCGCGCTTTTTTATTCTCCCAGCAACCTGCTCACCTGTACCGTCGAATGTGATCCGGCCAGAGTTGGGGTCATAGAACCGGCTGAGCAGCTGCTGGATGGACGATTTTCCACTTCCACTTGATCCTCTGCGGGTCAATACCCGACATTCCCCGTTCGACATCCAACTCACACCAGCGCAACGCTTGTTCCCGGCTCCACGGTCAAGTTCACACCCTTCAACACCTCCACCTCCTTCCGGCTGGGATATGTAAAGTGCACATTCTCGAAGCGGATGGGACCGTTGCGCTCGGCGGGAATGGTCTTGCCGACGCCAAGGGGGATCGCCGATGGCCGGTCAAGGAGCCAGAACACGCGCGATCCAGCGCCGACGCCTGTGCATGAGTTTCGACTGAATGTTCGAGGGACGGCAAACGACTCACCCTTCATGAGACCGGTGAAGAAGCCAGTCAGACCCGAAACGGAGCCACCGACGTATCTGCCCGTCAGCGCTGCCAGTAGCAACCAGACTCAAGCTCACGCGCTGTACATCAGAAGCGAAGTGAGGTCTCCGACCGAGATGTCCCCACGCGAGACGAGCGTTCCGCCTATAGTCAGCATCGGCGAGCGAGAATCATACGGGGCCAGTCCCGCACAAACTTGACTCACCGTATCCGAGCAGGCATAACAACGCCAGATTCCCCGTCAACCCGCTCATCCCCCAGAAGATGCCCGTCATGTACGCCTCCTTCCTCGCCAGGCCCAGCACCGAGTCCACCCGTTTTCCAAACAGTTCTCCCTCGAGCTTCTGGCTGTTGTATGCGGTGACCGTCTTGAACGCGTTGAGCTTTTCCTCGGCGGTCTGGGGTCAGGGCTGAGCTGCAGAATGATGCCGACGAATGGAACCTACCTTGGACATGTCGCCGATCGCCTCCTGTGTGACATTGCTGAGTTTCCGCAGGTACCGGCCGTAGAAGACCTGGTGTCAGCTGCGCACAAGAAATCGTCAAGGTTTGATGACCCACAGCAAAGAGCGAGACCGGCGGAACGACACAAAGCATGACAAGGGTCAGTTTGGCAGAGATCCAAAACATCATCGACACTGCGGTCAGTATCAAGAAAGTGTTGTCAACTCTCGGGCTCACCTCCGACAGTCGCAGAGATCAATGCTCTGCGCGTGAGCAGAGCGAACGAAATCATGGGACGGATAGCTCACCTCAGACCGTCCGATAGGTTGGACGTGACGCTATCTCCCAGAATCGACGTGTCCACACTGAGTCGGGACACGATGTCTCCCGCCGATCGGTCGGCAAACTCTGGCTCCTGCTTCAATGTCGCGAGGTATGCCTGGTTTCTGCCTGTTAGAGTCGCCCTCATGATGGGACGCGATACGTCTACATACCGGACTCGAGCGATGATACGCTGCCCGCTGAGCTTCATGATGATTGCCCGCCCTGCTTATTAGATATCGTCTTCGAGGTACAATACACCTGGACTCACCAGCATTACAGGCAGCACCGACGACGAAAGTACCAGCCAGCAGTGCCGCCGCGGTTGGGAACGAAAGGCCGAACAGGGCGTCCTGAAGTCAGAGACACTCTGCGGTGATCTCGAGCGCGCGCACCTGGTTGTTCGAGAAGAAGTCGATGAGCTTGCCGATCGTGAGCGGGACGAGCATAGACACCGAGCTGGACACAACGAGCTGCGGGTCAGCGCCAACGATGCGAAACGGCTCATTGGCCATGCCTATCGATTCGATTTTGGCTAGTGTCCGTCCGAGGCTGCGCTCCGCGGCAAAGAATACTTGCACGAGGACTCACCAGTCCTACGGCTATTGCCAGCGGCTTGCTCTCCGGCTTCGCCAAGCTCAACAGCTTTCGTACACTACTTGTCGCCGACTCGTCCGTTGAGACATCCTTCTCGCTCGTCAGAGACAAGCTCGAGGTGAAGCGTGAGATGGACGTCCGTATCGATCGATCCTCGCGAGATGCGTCTTGTGTGGGCGCCGGAACGGAAGAAGGCGCTGCTGGTTTGGCCGAGGTGGGCGAGTCGCTGGAATTATGCCGGCGGCCGATGGTTACGAGGTGACCTGAGATACTTCCAAGACGACAGGACGAAGACGAGGCCGGACATGGCCCCGCTATTGGCCGATACGTCGAGAGATGGCGAAGTGGGGAGGGTGCCCCGCGAATCGGTGGTATTCGTCCGGCAGAGCAAGAACCTGCTCGGCCCAGAAGCCGCACGCCCGGGCCTAGGTACAGCCCGCTCATGCTCTTGTCGACCTGTTGCCGATGCGAGTGATTTGGGAGGGTATACCAGGGAAAGATGAAAGCAAGATGCCGAGGAGGATGATTGCCAGCTGTTTACTGGTCGAGGGGGTAATCACCTCGCACACCTCGAAATTGCATTCGCGTCATCGGCCGTCACAACAGATCAAGAGGCGGCGATCACCTGGTTAGGCTGCACAGGCGGACATCGCCGCATATACCCTCGCGTCATCATGACACCGAGGCAATTGGGGGGAGGATGAAGGAAGGCGGTATTCGGAAGAGACATCTCGTTCAACGACGCTGTCAGTGTGTATGCACAGGTCATCCAATGCGAGGGCAGGTCTATGTACCGCGGCTCCGAGGGCGAGAGGCGAATCTTTGCAGCTTTATGCATGACTGTTCATGACGAATCTCGGCGTAAGGCGTAAGAGTAGGGTGCCACCTGGATTGATCCCCTCCCTTGTGTTCGGATCCGATATGAGATGACTCATTTGTTGACAAGTCGATCACAGCCCACCCGTCCTACAGGGACCACAGTTCTCCCACCCAAGTCGAGCGAGGGTGGACGAAAGGGTCTATGTTGACCTTTCATTGGTCCTCATCTCCATCGACCTCGCAACGCACCGCTCGATATGGACACGAACCGAAACGAACAACCCGCTTCGCCCCGGCTCGACTTCACCCTCAACGCCCTCCCGGCCCCATATCACGGGACGCCATACGGGCGTACGCCTCCCCACCTCGAATCGTCCACCTCTCACGGTCGACTGGATCCCTTTCAGAGTGTCTCAGCGAATCCCGACATCCCACTTGGGCGCTCTGCCAGCACAGTTGACGCGCACCCGGGCACCTCGGCCTCGATACCCTCGGCTCCGGGCCGGATCAATAGCATCGGTGACGGCGGCGGGGATCCTGGGCCTTCCACCGCTGCTGCAATGATGCCGTCCAAGCTCGACCACGGCCCGTCGAGAAAGCAAAACGTTGCATGTGATGCCTGCCGGACCAAGAAGATCCGGTGCAGGCGGACAGCTACAGCGGAGAATGTGCGTGAAGAGCCGGAGCGCGTCCGGCCAAAGCTGACCTCAGTGCGAGCAATGCTCGGCAAAGGGCGCAACGTGTACGAGCAACTATATCGAGCAGCTGCAGGCCAAGGCGAAGAAGGCCAGGCAGGAGAAAGGGACTTATGCGGGGTCTGCTTCAGCATCGTCGTCACTGACGACTGCTGCTGAGCCAGGTGTCAGGCCGTCCTCTGCTGGCCTGAAGCGGAAACGATCAGGCTTAGAGGAGGAAGACGAAGATCGAGATGCGCGGAGGGGAAGCACGACGAGCCAGCCGACGCCTCACCGACAGCCGGCCAACTTGCCTAGGTGCATGGTTTCTCAGCTCCTTGAGTCGATCACTTACGACAGGTACCATCACAATCCGGCCCGACCTCCGTCAGATTTGCGCCCGTCAGAAAAGCAAGCGAATCTTGTACGATACATGCTGTCGCCGACGGCGGTGACGCATCATCACCTCGGGTACAGCGACTTGAGCAGTATGGAAGGCTGCGAGGCGGGCAATACGGACATATGGGAAGAGCAAGGCGGGAGGGTCTGGTTGGAGGAACCGAGTGAGGCACATGCAGGACTGACTGATGTGGGCACGAGAGAGTGAGTCGGTGGTGATACCAAGCTCATCTTCCGCCCAAGTCATGGACAGCCGCCCCCCTTCTGATGACAGTTGGAAGGTGCTCTGTCCCACTCGACGCCCGCTGACGCCAGACTCGCCGACGACCTCGTCGACACCTTCTCCACGCTAGTCCACCCACGCTTCGCCATGCTGGACCTGTCCAACATCCGTGCCCGACTGTCATCTCCCGATACACATCCCGATGGCCCCGTCCCGCACAACCTCCTCGCCGTGGCAATCGCCTTCGGCGGCCGTTTCTCCGATCACGGTATCATCAACTCCGACCGGGAAGAGTGCATGACGCGCGATGAGGCGGATCAGGGGAGACCAGGACGCGTGCCGCCGCGAAGTAGGCTCGTCCAGCTGCTGGTCATACGTGCGCGGGAGGTCGTCGAGGTGCAGAAGACACATCGGATGGGGTCGCTGGGGAATGTGCAGGTGTTGATCCTGCTGGAGCATTTGCTCGCCCGTGAGTGTAACCAACATGGACGCCAAGACGCGAGGCTCACGAGCAGAGGCGCCGTTCTTGAGAGACCGTGAGCTTGCTATGATAGTCAGCCGGGGAGGCTTCGCGCGGCGCTAACGGCAGGATACACACGTTACAATTTCACCGGCGCGGTCAGACACGTGGACGAGCTCGGCTATAACGACCCAAAGGTGTTGGCGAGGATGGCGGACGACAAGAAGAGGGCGTCTGCGGTATTCGTGTGGTGGTTTGTCTGCGTCAACGATGGCTTCCAGTCGGTCTTGCACCGCCTGAGACCAAGTCTGTGGGTGTAGCGGGGCAGAGACAGATTGGTTCAGACGCTGACTCGCAGCTCAGAAACAAGCTACGAGCTCGGCGACTTTGATCTTGCGCATGCCGCAGTGAAGACGTACACGTCCGAGCAGCTCTCGGGAGACAGCACCGAGCAGGTGAGTCACGAGTCGCTTGCGTCACCTCCGTCTTCAGCTGAGCTGACATGCAGTCTGTAGCTCTCCTGGGCGCCGCCTCGGCGGGATCGAAGATGTGCAGACAGCTCTGTGCGGATCTATGGCACCCCCGCGTACACGCCACGGGCATCCCGCTCGCGGCGCTCGAGACGTTCATCAGCGCCTGCTCGTCCTGGCGCGACAACTTTCTGTCCAGGCTGGGCGTGCCTTCCAAATGGCCGGAGGGCTGGAGTTTTGACGCAGCCATCACGGCGTGTAGTACCGATGCGTGAGTGCTGTGGCGGGCTCGGACATCGTGCAATGGAGTTGGGGAGGTGCTACTGGGATAGCAGCAGTCGAGCCCTGCGCGATCGGGCTGACAGCAGGTTTTATCACGCACTGTGGCTTGTCGTCGAGCGCGCCATCAAGGACTTTGGGGTGGCGGAGCTGCGGGCCGCGGATCGGCCGCCCGGGATGGTCCTGGCTGCGCAGATCGAGGTTGCGAGGAAGCGAATCCGGGAGGAGGCGGCGCATGGGGCGCTAAGAATCACGTCGTTGGTGAGTGTGATGCGTCTCGGGCGAGCCGCACTGATCCTCAGACGTCCACTCTGGCTCTGAATCAGTATCTGCGCCTCGATCCGTGAGTCCCCAGCCGTGTTGGCGTTGGGGTTGTGGCCAGAGGAGCGGGGCGACTACCTCAGCTGACGCCCAGGCTCATCTTGCATCAACCGATATACGAAGCCGGGCTTTTCCTCGCTGAGCAAGGCCGCGAAGAGTGCATGATCGCCGTCGCGGGTCTGCAGCAATACTGTATCCCCTACCCGCAGTTCTGGCCTCGAGCCGAGGAGATCGAGAGGCTTTTCCGCGCACGCCAGGCATCCGTTGCCACGGCATACGCGACAGGATCTGATCATGCGCCTCTACCGTATACGGGAGCAGCCGTCGACACACCTCACTCCGGCGCCTCAATCACTGGATCACACGCGAGCGGGATGGATGGGGCATCTAGTGCCTCGAGCGTCAGCGGCCGGCTGCCTGAGCTGTTTGGGACCCTTCCTGCGGGTGCACCGGGAATGCAGGGCGGGTCGATGGGGACTTCGACTTACGGCGTGTCGCCTGGCCGGACCACGTCCACTGGCGGGATGAGTGGACATGGGGGCAGCTACGAGTATGGCGAGAGGTCTGGAGCGGGCGGGCCTGGTGGGCATCCGAATGGCGGACGGGCTGCAAAGCCTGGTAGCAACGGCTTTACAGGGTCAGCCGGGCATCAGCAGGAACATCAGAAGGAGATCAGCATGGCACTGTTCGAATGGCTGCATGGGCCGTAGTTGAAGTAATCTGCTGAGTCAGTAATGTCCGATCTGAGGACATCGATGCATACTCCTACCGCGGTGCCCTCATTGCCTATATTCGCCGGCGTCCAGAATATGCTCAAGCGGCAGGAGCTGTAGAGAGCACACGGCTGCCATTGGTCGGCGGAGCCCGGCAGACTGGCAAACCTACTGATCGGAGTCTGCGAGCAATCGAGCCGGAAAACGCTATCGACCGTCGGGTTTGTCGGAATGGCGCGAGGCCAGAGCCCGGGAGATACCTCCTGGCTAGCTACTGTAGTTGAGCAAGGGAGGGGGCAGGGGC
>JAHXHD010000434.1:0-14605 GCA_019857685.1 Papiliotrema terrestris | reverse complement strand
TGGTGATGGTGGTGGGGGAGGAGGGGGAGGCAATGGAGGAGGCGGGGGCTCGTAGAGAAACGACCGACCACCGGCTTATCGGCGCACGCCCGAAGAGCAGACTTGCGTGGTGAAGGACTTGAAACCCCAGTCGATCCACCTGCTGCTTGAGCAGGTCGGAGCGTGAAGATAGTTCCCCACCTCATGTACATCCACATGCACTCGTGCAGACTGAGTACAGGTGCGCTGTTGGTCCAAGCTTGACAGTGAGCACTGGACCCTCGCAAAGGCCGGGGACGGGACGGTACCGACGCTGCTCGATTTACCCCCTCCCCCCGGGGGCGTTGCCCCTGAAAAGCGTCGCGTTTCATGTCGCCCGTGCCTGAGTATCCATCTTTAGCACTCCGACGACTCTTTTCCCACAAATCGTTCGGCTTACGATCTGGTCTGGGCAAAACATGCACGGCTCCCGCACCGCCTGTATCCTCTTCTTGGGATATACGGCTGACGGCTCACTTTCCGCTTGATCGTCGCTTCGCTATCCTTTGAGCTCGAACACGCCCGAGTTGCCGGTTGTCCTCCCCCGGCAGCCCGTCTGGCCGTGATGGCCGAGACCTGAATCTCGTCCTCTAAACCCGTTTTACCTTGTGCCCCACCTCGCCGTCTTGCTCCATACTCCATACTTGACGATCCAAGGACTGGACTTCGAGATGGTGATGAATAAAGAGAGACGTGAGTTCACAACCCAGTGGGGCCCTTTGGGCTGACGACAGCGTTACGCCCTTCTTCGCAACGGTCGGGTCCCTCCGACAACATCTCCAACTACTCCTTCTCAGACGAGGACGTAGGAGGTGGATGGTGCGGCTGCTTCGTACGTCACTTTACCCCGGTCTCACCTTGCCCCGCTCCAAATGCATCCCTTCGGGCGCACTCTGATCGGCGTCGGTTGGCTGACATTCTGAGATGTTTCGGCTCACCTCCAGGGCCGCAAGAAACAGAAATCGACAGCACCGACACTGCAAGGTGCAACGCTCCCTAGCTCTACAAAAGACGTACCCACAATTTACCCCCTTCTACCCTTAGGCACGCAATCCGAGCTCACGTCCGAATCCGCCGCGTGGCCGACAGATACCACTGAGACGATACGAACGCAGAACAGCCAAACTCGTGAACAGGAAGCTCTCGTCGTACCGCCCATGCCGCTTCCCTAGAACCACAAGGCGAGCGAGGAGGGGAGTGGGCGTATTCTGAGCGACAGTCCGGTGTACCTTTTCCCGGTGACGACGAAGTCGAGGGACACGAGCTAAATGCGCAAAGGTCGGAAGTGAAGATGAGGTGCAGCCCCAGGAGATAGCAACGAGGAGCAGGGGATGATCATGAGCCCGAAATACGACCATCGAAGCGGCGTCGGAGAGTCGATTGCAAAGGAGGAGGGGGTCTGGCGATGATATTCAGATGACGCAACCAGAACCATTGAATGGCCAGTAATCGTATGTATGTGTGTGTGTATCATGGATCTTCTCCTCGCTCTTGCATCCTTGAACCTCTCTCTTGCGACAGACGTATCGTGGTCCATGATAGCACTGCGGGTTGCCGACAGATTTGTTCCGAGCGATAATCAGCGGTCTCGCCGAGCTTCGATCTGCGCAGTACTCATCATACCCTCGTCGCTTTCGACTCGCTGCGCGTGCGTCATATGAGGCGGTGCGCACAGAGCACGGTGATTGTGCGAGGAGAATGGGGTCAAGGTGAATTATTGCAACAACACTACGCCGGTAGCACAGCTTGGAATTTCCCAAGGATCTCGACTGCGGGGCCGAACACCCTCGAATGGATCCTCGATCAACCCGTATTGATATACTATTGGTCGCTGCGGTGTTCCTATGGAAGTGCATCACCGGATCGATGATGACTGTTCCGGCCCGTGAAGCATCTCACTCGAACACGCCAAGACTCGCCGAGAGACCGCCCAGACAACGACAAGCCTGTCTAAACACCAGCGCCAGGACACTCTTGGTCCGGGTGAGATTGAGCAAGTGTTGGCGGTTCGACGTGTCGCCTGCGGCCTCGTGTAGGTAAGGCTAGCGGAAGCCATGGGGGGCCCTTGGCGTATAGAGCTGTACACGCCAGGGAGACGAGGTGCAATGATCAAGCAATTCACTGGTGATACACAAGCGGTTCTGCCGGTCTCGTCGTGACAAGGCTCGCACGCTTGGCTCTTGGGCCTGGACACGCCTGTGAAGGGGTATAAAGAAGGCCTGTCGCGCGGCGGGGTGAGGGGTCGGAATTGATTCTATCGTCACTTTTGCTTGCCTGTTTCCGCCCGCTCCGGACGCCCTGCACCGCACCACCAAACTCTTTGATACGTGTTCGTCATCCCCAAGCCATCCTTAGACCAGAAGCTGATACCGAGATGCACATAATATGTCCGACCGACCGCTACGCCTAAGAGGAGGAGGAGGAGGCCTCGGCGTATGTCGCCCGCTGTACCCGACCAGAACAAAAGTTAACAAGCAGAAACTCTTCTCATGCACGAGCAGCTCCTCCCTCGAAGATCAGCCCCGCCGACCTTCAGCGGCTTTGTCTTCATCCTCATCGTCTTCCTCCACGTTCGGCCGCTCGTCCGGGCATCCCCCAACGGAATGGCCCCGGAACTACCACCGCCAACACGCCGCGCATTCGTCCCACCGGCCGAGCATTCTGCAATCACAGTTGGAACAACAGGGTCAGCAGCTGCAGCCCATGTTGGAGCCTCGGTCGCGCTCTCAACGGCCGCACCAGGTTGATCAGGCTCGGCGCCGGTCGTCGCGGGGTCAGCTGGGCTTGTCACCTATGGAGACATACCCGGCGTACGCCGTGCCCATGTCCGGCAGGATGCCGGTGCCCGGCCCGCCGATGCAGCAGGCGTACATCCCGCCATCAACGGGACGGGACAACGGACCCAACCCATCTCATGGTTCAGAGCTACCCGGTAGACCCCGGGGCGATGTAAGGACGGCGAAGGGGCAGGAGGATGAGGAGACGCAGTTGGCGGAGAGGATGATGGACTGGTAAATCGCTGAGCGATATTCGGGATTCACAGGGATTTGTAGCGACTTCGAGACCTTGATGGTCCCCCGTAGATTCGGCGTGCACGGCCACCTCAGCGGTGAATCAGGTGTATCGCTGCTCTGTGAGATCGATGCTGCACCACGCGAGAAGGATATGTGAATGGGGATGAATGGACAATGCGAAACGTCAGGCACGAGCCGAACCGGTCAAACCATGTTGACGTTTGACGTTCCCTTGCAGCGGGATAGCACATTGTCCATCTCGTCGGAATTGCACCTTCTCGGACACTCTATCGACCTTGAGATCTAGTAGTAGACATAGACATCCACCCCTATGAGGACTGAATGACGTTGGACCGACCGCCGCTGCCCTTCCATCGCTTCTCACCACCATGTCAGAACCGCAAAGCGAGCCGCGACCTCGGTCTCCTTCCGACCAACCCGACCCATCCGCCCTTCCAGCTTCGAGAGACCAATCCAATACCGCAGAGCCCCCGAATCAGGAGGGCGAGAAACCTGCCGCAAGACTCGCGCGTCAATCGCTGAAGAGTGACGAAGACGATGATGATTTGCCGCGGGGAATGCGTGCCTTACCCCTCTTCGAGCCAGAAAATGAGGAGAACGAGGTTCACTTCGTCCTTTCTGCCGAATTTGACATCGATCAAGGAGCGACTTTGACACACCAGTATCCATTCCCTACGGGCGCGCGGGAGCAGTGCGTACCTTTACCACTCTCATCACTGCTACCGAGCTCACCACAGGCGCATCGCCGAGCTGATGCTCCCCGACGGAACGCACAGCCGGACAGAGGACTGGACCGTATTCTATATGGGACAGAATGCCTCGTCCTCGATCGATCCGATCCTCGAAAGTCAGTCATCGGCTCCGGGCTCGTCTGCCCGTCCACGGTCTTCTGTCGTTGATGCGACTGCGGGGGAGAACGTGGACGAGATGAAGAGGGGCGGGGGTTTGCTGTACGTCATCAGCTGCGTCAGGACCAAAGCGGACAGTACGGTCCGCCGGGGAGCGACTGTTCGCGCCCTAGCAGTGTGCTCGCCGAACCCACACATCCAGATCTACAAGGTAATCCCGTTGCGGCGTGGATGCTTGTAGGGTGAACGGCTGACGGGCAGCCCATGATGATGCTGGCGCTGGATGAGACGTTCGCGGACCAGAGCCCAGAGGTCCTGCAACGGTTATACGACTCGTTCAACTCGATCCCCAAAGCAGGCATGCCGAACTTCACCCAGATGGAAAAGATCCTGCTTCGGCAGACGGAGCGCAAAGACCTCTTCGCGGAGCGGTTTGCTATCAACGGTAACGAGGCAGGACCGGGTTCGAGGGAGATGTTCGAGGAGACGGACGAGAACAGCAGCGTGTCGTCGCACCAGCAACATCAACAAACCCTCCGCAACAGCATCTCGTCTAGGATTTCGCGGCCGGCCCAAGGCCGCAAGCTCAGCGATAGCTCGAGCCTGATTCAACGGACACCTAGTATTCGCGAAGGGGTATTTGCGCCCGATGTGCCGGCTCAGCCTCTGCCTAAACGGAGGAGGACGGTACAACGTGATACCCATTACTTTGACACGGAGGTGACGTACGGGAATGCCACCGCGCCGATGCGGATACCGACGGCACTTTTCCCAGACGATGTTGGCGATGTGAGCTTCCCTGTCTAGTCGCATACAAAGCTCACGTCAGTACTCGCTCATCGAGCTCATCTCAGCGTTTCAACATGCCACGCCGCTTCCTGCGCCCTACATCCCATACATTCACACCAACGGCGCTCACACCCACCCGCTCATCGTCATCCTCAACGCGATAATCACGCACAAGAGAGTCCTCTTTATATCCCAAAAGCAAGGATCAAACCTGACCGCACGGATGATTCTCGCAGCGTGCGCCATGGCGTCTGGCTGCGGGCAGGTACTGCGCGGTATAACGGCTCACGCGTACCCCACAGCTGGTCTGTGGGACATGGACACCTTCGAGAGCAGCGTGGCGTACATCGCTGGAGTGACCAACCCGCAGCTGGTCGTCTTGACGAGGGCCTACGACGTTGTGGCTGATATCGACGAGGGGAAGATCAGTATCAGTCCGCATTTTAGAGAGGGACCCCCGCCGCCTTCGGCCAAGTCGCGTGCCCGGCACAGCTCGAGTAGTCTTTTGAGCGACCCGAGCGATGACTACGAACCACCTGCAGCGAGCACGATCACACCCGAGATGGAGAAGCCGTCACCGAGCCGGGCGGACTGCGTGGACAATGCGTTCATCGAGGACGTGAGTGCGAATTTGACGATTACGCAGATAAAGCAGCTGACGCCAGATCGTCCAAGCGGTGCAGCTGAAGTATGGCGAGTCGCTCATCCGTCTACGATTCATCGATTACATGACGCGCTTTGTCAGCCTGGCGGCATACTACGAATGCGAGCGATTCGGGTCTACGAGAGTCGGATACCCGACGATGGAGTACAAGGAGGGCAGACTGGGAAGTGGGGCTGTGTTCGCGGATGAGGCGGCCAAGACGAGGGAGATGGCTTCGAACTATAAGAGGATCGAGGCGTGGAGGGGTTCCGAGGGGTACGAGATCGCCGCGAGGGTGAGTGTGCGGCCGAGCGAGACTCCAGCTCGGGGGTTGAACGGATGGTCGCTGACAGCAGGACTGGCAGAGAACATATAGGAACCGCCCGATCCAGTTTGATATAGCTCATCAGATCTCCAAGCTGCGCATGACCAAGCACTTGAGTGATTCGGAGACGGAGGCGATCTTTGGGGCCATCGCGCAGGGCGTCAAGACGTACGAACAGGTCGTCGAGGTGAGCTGGGGAATCTGTCGAGTCTTCCTGCATGCTGACATGAAGCTCCTGACGCATCTGCCGCAACATCTCGGCGGGCTCGCGCCTCTAGGACATGGGTTGTTGCACCGCTGGCCGGGAGTCAGCGAGCACGCGGTGGACATCTTCCTGAATCTCCAGGAGTGGCCGGTATGTCGACATGATCACAGCCCGTCTGGTCAGGTGAAGCTTACATTGCAGGTCGGCAGGCAGGCAGTTGCAAGCATGAACTACTTCCACCGCAAGACGTTCTTGCATCTCTTGGAGAAGAGGGCGGTCGCTGAGGCGTATCAGGCCCAGGCTCAGGCAGGGGAACATATGGTGAATGTGCAGGAGCAGTATTCGCCCGATCTGGGCTCTGGGGCGTACGATCACACGCCCGAGAGGGTGAACGGGCGCGGTGGGTACCCGTAGTTGGCGGGCAGTTGTACAGGGAGCAGCGGATGCGTTGGACAACAATGTTCACGACAATAGACGAGAGCGTTCTTGACGACGGTGACGAGTTGTACACATTATGATGATTCCGGCTGCAACGTATGGGTCCGACTGCACAGTTCTGGACCTGGACACCACCGATGCATTGGACTAGAGAACGTCTGCGAAAGGGTGAGTAGCTTGATGACGACGCAAAAAGAGGCAGGATCAATCACGTTTCTCTCGACACTTCTCCTGCGCAGCACCCATGTCTCCTCCCGGCACGGCTCCCGATCTTGCAAGCGGTGTCGGGCATGGGTGAGCTCAGAGAAGGGGTCAAGGGGATCAGGTGGTAAGGTACTCAACATCAAAAACGGGCAGCGAAGCATAGTCGGCGAGAGTATGGCCATCGATGCATGTAATGATACAGCAACCAGTACCCTGCCCAAGCCCATAAAAAAGTCCCGATCCGGATCCAGTCCATGCGTCACGCTTAGGCGACGAGAGTGGAAGCGGTGGCGGCCTCGTACTTGAAGGTAGGGGCCACCTGCTGGGTCTTGATGTAGTATCGGGCAAGTCGGTGGATTCGGGACTCGATGAGAATCATTCGGCTGCACGTCAGCACTGCGCAGGTATTCGAGGGGCGGTGTGCTCACAACTTGGCGTCCTTGTCACCTCGGTTTCGCTCAAGGTGCTTTCGGACGGAGACGGCCTTCTTGATGAGGTGGTAGAGGTCCTCAGGGATGGAGGGGCCGAGACCTGCATGTTAGCCCCGGACGCTGGACATTTTGGAGCTGGTTCCGCCCGACTCACCGTTGGTCTTCAAGATTCGGAGAATCTTGTTACCGGTGACGAACTTGACCTGGGGGACGCCGTGCGAGTCTCGGAGGATGACGCCGATCTGGGACGGGGAGAGACCTCGTCGGGCGAGCTTGAAGATCTGGTCGGTGACCTCCTCCGGGGTGGCCTTGGACCACGACGGCTGGGATCGTCGGTACGGGAGAGCCGAGGCGCTCATGCCCTTTCCTTTGCTGTGCATTCTGGCGGTCAGACATGGTGGGTATGTTGCATGCGGACAAGACGTACCGTCCCATTTTTGCGGTCTATACGTTAGTTGAACGGTGGTGAAGACGACAACGACGATGAGGTGAAACTTGGGTGTGGCCGCGTGCAGACGAAGAAATGGGCGCAGGCACACACACTGGGCAACTGCAGCGGTGGTTGAATATTGTGCCACATTGGGGTGGGATGGATGACACCGTATAACCCCGATAAATTGGACGAAAGTGTCTACCAAACGCCGACGTGGTGAAATTTCCGGTGTGGCGTGAAAGCGGGCCCTCCCACCTGGACGCTGGGCTGCACGCTGGGCCCGCTGGCAGGCAGACAGACTGGGCACTGGCACTGGCTCTCTCTCGCTCGCTCGCAACCTGCCGCTCTCGCCGTGTGGTGGCTGCTCGCTCGCAGACTTTGGTGAATTCGACCCAAAGCACCAGTTCCTACTTTCTTATCCGTCAACATGAAGCTCAACGTCGCCAACCCGGCCACCGGCGCCCAAAAGCTGTTCGACTTCGAGGATGAGCGAAGGACGTAAGTTGCGCTTGCTACCTGGACGACGACGGATGAAGATGGAGGTGTCAAGGAGGAATGGATGGTGGAAGAGGGGACGTGCTGGGACGTGGACGGGGGACATGATCGCCAGAGCCCACGCTGACTTGCAGCCGAGTCTTCTTGGAGAAGAGGATGGGCCAGGAGGTCGCTGCCGACTCGCTCGGAGACGAGTGGAAGGGCTACGTCCTGCGAGTTACCGGTGGTAACGACAAGCAGGCAAGTTGGCCCGACCCTGGAGCCCAAGAACACATCTGACCAGCAGGGTTTCCCGATGAAGCAGGGTGTCCTCGTCAACCACCGAGTCCGACTCCTCCTGTCCGACGGCCACTCGTGCTACCGAGCCCGACGAGACGGTGAGAGGAAGAGGAAGGTGCGTTTTGGTGCAAATTGGGCTTCAAAGGGTTTGGGCTGATGCCAGTCCGTCCGAGGTGCCATCGTCGGCAACGACATCCAGGTCCTCTCGGTCATCATCGTCAAGCAGGGCGACAACGAGCTCCCGGGCCTCACCGACGTTACCCTCCCCAAGCGACTCGGCCCCAAGCGTGCCACCCGAATCAGGAAGTTCTTCAACCTGTCCAAGGAGGACGACGTGACCAAGTTCGTCATCCGACGAGAGGTCACCACCAAGGCCGGCAAGACCTACACCAAGGCCCCCAAGATCCAGCGGTGAGTCGCGGTCGTATCATGGTCTCACTCGACTTTTGCTTACCCCCAGACTCGTTACGCCCATCCGACTCCAGCGAAAGCGCCACCTCCGATCGCTCAAGAAGCGAAGGACCGAGGCCCAGAAGGAGACCATTGCCGAGTACAAGGCCAAGCTCGTCCAGCACGCCGAGGAGCGAAAGGTCGTCAACGCCGCCAACCGAGCCGCCAAGAAGGCCAAGAGGTCGTCGGCTTAAAACGCGTTCGCTGCTGTATCTCACGACGATCGTTCACGACGATGATTCATTGGGAGCTGCTGCTGGAGCGCGAGGGGAGCAGAGGAAAGGACTAGACGATACATTGCATGGTGTAGTCTTCTTTCGATGCTCATGTATTCGTTTCGGAACGAGGGAGTGGTCTGTCTGGCGAACGCGGCTCAGGTCCAAGGCGAGCGAGAGCAGCGGACCCAAGGCGCAGCCTGGTCGAGATGTGTCGCATCCAACTTCCTTACCAGTCGCCCTCAGCTCAACAGCGTTCTGCTGGCCTGCTGCTGCTTTGTTGTTGTCCGCAGGGTGGTATGTGCGCGAAGATTGGCCGATACAACGCTCCCTCGGAGATATGACGCGCTGGGAAGGAAGACAGGACACAGTCCTCTAACGCATACTAACTTGCTGGCGGCCCCTTCATGACGCTCCACGCAGACCTGGCAAAGGAGGCCGATCCTTTCTGTCTTTCGACTGCTCGCAAGGGTTCACACTGATATAAGCTGATGACAGAACGCGCTCACGACCGTCTGCAGACCAGCTCATCCCCCCGAGCATCTACAGTGCTACAAGCCATCGATACAGCTTAAGCCGAGATATCCTTTGTCGTCTGAATCATGCCCCACTCGCTCAATGACCTCGCCGTCCCCGCCACCATCCGCTTCGCCACCGCGTGCCTGTTGCTTTCGTCCTTGCTGCAGAAGCAGCAGACCGCTCCTGTGCATGATCATGACCAGGAGAAACGCCCCTTCGGAATGGCAGGCTCCGAATGCCGTACCCTCACAGACCACTCGTTTGAAATCTTCAGGGATTTCGGGCCGGGTAAAGTCCCCATCCAGTTCGAGAACCTCTTGCTCTCAGAGGCGGAGGCTGAAAGACTGCTTAAGCAGAATGCGAAGTCGGTCAAGGTGAATCGAAAGGGCAATGCGGTCGTGCAGTACGATTCCAGCTTCGTGTCCGTCAATGCGGTCAACGAAGACCGCCTCGCGATGAACCTGCTCCCCGGAGATCTCGGCATCCTGGCTCAACCGGACGAACAGGGCTTTTGGCAGAGGTGGGCCGAAGTGAGGACCGCGTTGTGGGCCGACCAGAAGTCCAAGCAGGAGATAAGAGAGGGAAACGGAGAGGAAGACATCCTAATAGTGTCTGTGATTGACGGACACGGAGGTGGACATGACGTGGCCGAGCTGGTGTCCATGGTCCTTCATGCGTGTTTGGCCAATGGACTCGCAGACAAAGGGGCAAAGTCCGACATCAGCAAGGTCCTCAGTGAAGTGTACGTGCAGACGTTCTGCCCTCGGCGTGTAGACTGACCATGTGCAGGTTCGTCGCGCTGCAGGAAGACATCCTCCGCCTGCCGCTAACTCTGGTCCGGAACCACCTGACCGACCCGTCTCTGTCGCCCATCCTGCCTCACCCAACCCCGGCGCTCATGGCCCTCTGGAGAATCGTCGATACTGGGGCTTGTGTTTCCACCGCCCTGGTCGACATGAAGACCAAAAAGCTCCACGTGGCGAGCCTGGGGGATTGTCGGGTTGTCGGTGGGTGGCACAACCCCAAGACCGGAACGTGGCGCTGTGAGGTCATGTCGGAGCTCGGAGATGCAGGTGCAGGCAACCCAATTGAAGTGGCCAAGTGAGCGCCGAGGCCTTCTGCTTCCCTCACTTAGGTCACATCAGGACGGTCTTGATGCTTATGTGCAGGCTCCGAGCAGCGCACCCCGAAGACCCCGACGTGGTGATCTGCGATACTGGTCGCGGAGTTCGACTGCTCGGTTCGGGCCTGCCCACCCGGGCAATGGGCGACTGCAATGCTCAGCTGTCCGATGCGGTCTGTGAGGAGTAAGTCGGGCGCACAACGTAGTCTATCCGCCTTCTTGACTTCAGGCTCGAAACAGTCTTCGACGGGGAGCTGTTCAAGATCGAGGTGCCCCGGAAGTCCCCGCCGTACATGTTCACCACCCCAGACATGGTGAGCAAGGACCTTCAGAATCCATCGGGGGAGGAGCTTCGATTCGTCATCCTTGCTACAGACGGGTGTGAGTTGCTTTCTCCTCCCTATGGTCTCAGAGGCAGGGACTACTCCCGCTCACAGACAGTGTGGGACAAACTCTCCTCGGAAGAAGCGTGCCTGCTCGCCGCGGTGTACTACGACCGACCCGTCCGAGACCCGATCGCCAAGACGCATCTTCCGAAAGAGTACCCTTTGGTCCCTCCTGCCGAGGGGGTGAAGCGACCGCACCCTGCCGAACCCCTCCCAGGCACGATGGGCGTATATGCCGAAGGACATTGGGTGTTTCAAGGTGACGACAATGCCGCCACACACCTGATCCGCAATGCCATGGGAAGAGGCGATGAATGGGAGAGGCAGCGGATGCTGAGTCTGACAGGTCCGATGGCTAGGTCCTACCGAGACGACACGACTGTAATGTGAGCCATTTGTCATGGGACCCAACAAAGCTGATCTTTAGTGTCGTCAAGTTCGATGAGGATGGCATGGGGCACATCCAGAGCGCTTGAACCATTCCGCCTGCTAGCAGGATCCCGCGCCGCACAGTGTCTTTTCGCTCCTTAACATCATGCATCAATTTCAATTTCAGTTTATCGTTAAGCCAGACCAGAGCGGTTGATATGCCATTTGCGAGGGGGACGTCTCGCCGCAACAACTTGCGGGGAGGGGGGCCCTTGACTGGCTTGACTTGCACGGGCATGACAGTATACTGCACCTAAATATCCTTGCATCCCTTGAAGAAGGCTCATATCCCCCCTCGGACCCTTCCTTTGATACTTCTTTCCGTTCATGCCGCTGGGAGCTGCGTGGAGAGGTACATGCGCGCCGCCGTTGAGGTCTGTCTTCGTGTCTATACCTGCCCGACATGAGCTACTCAAACATCAACGCTGCCGTCCTCACTCTTGGCAGTGGGGCGGCCTTGCTGTTGGCGACCGTGTTGCACCAGCACCTCCGGACCCATGTAAGCTCGGTTCTCAAGCGAAACCATTCGGACGAAATTGCTCCTTCACGCAAGTTCGGCAGATCCACCTGTCGCACGCTTGCGAATGATGTGTTCGAGTTACGCGAACAGTCGGTGCGAGAGGATTACGAAAACCACACTGAACCGATCGAGACGCGACACCTGCTGCTATCGGAGGCTGAAGCTGAGAAAGTACTGTGCCAGAAGCCTCGCCACCGTATATGAGCGACGAGCCCGAAATCATCGTCAAGGAACTCGCTCCTGCATCGGGCGATCGTCTCCGATTCCTCATCCTTCCTACTGATGGCTGTGAGTGCCTGTATCCTGTGGGTCCCAACGACTCGCTGATATCTAGTCTGGGGCGGCATGACCGTCGAGGAAGCAGTGATGCTCAAGGCTGCGCACGTGGACCGACCCCTCCGAGATGATGTGGTGAAGACAGAACTGGCGGACCAGTACAAGCTGGACCCCGCTGCCGAGAAGACCTACCAGGGAGAGCCGCTCCCGGACACGACAACCAGGGAACTCGAGGGCGTCTGGTCGTTCCGAGATGAGAATGCCGCGTTGCACCTGCTCCGGAACGCCCTGGGGCACGGCGACGAGTGGGTGAGGCGCCGACTCTTGAGTTTGCGCGGCAGCATGGTCAGGTCATACAGGAACGATACTACTGTGATGTTAGCTTCGGACCAGAGACAAGACTGTAAGTGCTGACCATCACTGTTGCCAAGCTTGAAGATCAATGCGTTGAGCAAGCCTGAGGGGCGGCTCCTGAGCAGGCATGGGTACCCTTGTTTAATGCGGGTATATATTACTATGCATGCACTTGTCAATACTTGTCAGAGCTTCTTGACGCTTTCTATGCTGTCTCGACCTAGCCGGACCGTCGACGGCGTCAGTCAATTTGCAAAGCCTTGTCGATGCTCGAGAACGTCTCGAAGTATGTTCTGAACAGGTTGATATAATGTCGCACGTCCGCCGAACCCGCCGTCTCCCGGATGGAGTGCATCGAGAGCTGAGCCAGGCCGATATCGACCGTCCTGACATGCGTCGAGAGGTGCGGACCCACCGTCGATCCACAAGTCTGCGCATGAGTTTGTGTTGAGAGACATCCCACGCGACTCACCGAGTCATTGCGGATCTCGAACTCCTGAACCGGAATTCCGCCCTTCTTCGCGACGCTCCGCAACAAGAAGGTAGTCTGCGCGTTCGAGGTGTATCGCTGGTTGGCGTTTGTCTTGATGACGACTCCGCCGTTGATGCGCGGAGCGTGGTCGGGCTCGTATCGCTCCGCGTAGTTCGGATTGATCTGGACGTGAGCTGATGCGATGACAAAGGCGTGCCACCCACGGCATGGCCCATATCTGCCGAGACGAGGAAGCTGTTGGCGAGGATCTGGTGGTATGCAGTGTGCTTGTAGTCTGGTAGGGCGGCAATCCGCTCCACGAAAGCCGGCAGCAGGTTGGACTCGGCACCGTGATGGGAAACGCTCCCGACCTGGCGTCAGCTACATCAGGGAGAATCAGGCTAGTTTCACCTCTTCGTTGTCGAATAGGATCACACAGTGGATGTTGTCCTCGCCGGCGAGACGATCCTTCTCCGATGCCTCGCAAATTCCCTCGATGGACGCAAAGCTGACGTGAGCCTCGAAGTGCTCTTGCACCCTCGCCAACTCACCAAGTCATCAAATTGTCTATCCTCGGGCTAAAAACAAACTCGTTCGAGATACCGCCAACAGCAGACGGCTGAACATCGTACAGAGACCTATCGTGAGGGGTGTATTGGGGTCGTATCAACCTCGACTTACAGCTCGAAGTCCTGGATATTACCAATCTCGCAACCCAGCTCATCCGCCAACACAGCCAACAACAGCGGGTGGTGCCTCGCCTCCATCTTCGCAACGTCCTCGTCTTTCTCTTTGCTGTCGCCCACGGGCGTGGCTCTCCCCGAAAATGGAACGGGCGTTCCAGCTCTGCTCCTAGCCTTGTCCTCTCCGCTCGCCCCGGCATTCAGCTGATCCGCAACTAGCCCTAGGATCGGGCGGTAATTCGTCTCCTTGTTGAACTTGAACGCCTCGTTCATGGTCCGGTCCAGATGGATTGCAAGTGTTGGGATTCGCAAAAGAGGTCGATCGATCTTGACCAGTTTCGAGCTGTACGATCCCTGCCCATTCGACACGATCACCCGCCCTGCAAGCGACAAATCCCTGTCAAACCACGAATGCCAGATACCCCCTCCATACAGCTCCACGCCAACTTGCAGGTACCCATCCTTGGCCTTCTTGCTCACGGGCCGGACCTTAAGGCACGGGCTGTCGAGGTGCCCAACGGCGAAGCTGATTGCTGGGGAGGTGGACGATGGTCGTTCGGGGAGCGTGAAGGCCACAAGGGAGGATTGGTTGCGGGTGTAGAAGTATTTGCCGCCAGCTTGAAGCGCGGATGCATCGGCCGAGCGCTCCGAAATGGACTTGAACCCAGATGCGCTGAGACGGGCGGTGAGGTTCGAGACGGCCTGGAAGGGAGTTGGCGAGGCGGTGACGAAGTTGCAGAACCTGGCGGGGTCAGCAAGGGGTCGAGGTGGCAGCTCGAGCTCGGCAAGATGGCTCACTTGGTCGCGTCGACAGGAGGAGTCGGAGGAAGCTTCATGTTGCTCTGTGTCATGAGGATGCGCGAGGTGTGATGGTCTGACCTGTGCACAGAGGACTTGAGCGTGCTGGAGCGGGTTCCGTGCACATGGTGCCGAAGGGTCCGGTCGGCTATCTCCGTATTATTCGGGGCGGAGATTGAACCAACTCCCCCTTTGATCCAGGCACATTGTCGCGTCCACCGATGGGCGCGTGGGGGG
>JAHXHD010000432.1:0-18289 GCA_019857685.1 Papiliotrema terrestris | reverse complement strand
CTACCCCGCTCGCCCCCGCATTCGCGCCCACCTCGTCTGCAAGATACGCTGCTCGAACCCAAAGTGCATGTCCTGACTACATTTCCCCCATACAGGTCAAACACCGTCGTCGAACCACGCCTGAACAACTTAAAGTGCTCGAACATTGGTTCGATATCAACCCGAAGCCGGACAACAACCTGCGGGAGTGGCTGGCGATGGAGCTGGGAATGACGAAGCGGAACGTGCAGGTGTGGTTTCAGAACAGGTGAGTTGCGCTGCGGTTGGCGGGAAGTGAGGGCGGAACGTTAGAGAGGAGGGAGGGTGGGGCGGACGACGAGCCCGTCGTGGGAACGGCGATGTGTCAACGCGCATGCGGACGGGCTGATGTCCGCTTCCCGCGAG
Source organism: Papiliotrema terrestris (assembly GCA_019857685.1). NCBI lineage: Eukaryota > Fungi > Basidiomycota > Tremellomycetes > Tremellales > Rhynchogastremaceae > Papiliotrema > Papiliotrema terrestris. Next base: position 17,905 of record JAHXHD010000432.1, on the reverse strand, counting down.
CGTGCAGAGCTGACCAGCAGGCGGGCAAAGGTCAAGGGCCTGGCGATCAAGGAGAAGGCAGCAGCGGCAAAGGCGGCGCAGGAAGCTGCTCAGAACGAGACGGTCCGTACCCCTGAGAACGGCCCCGACACTCCACCAAACCCAACAGTCCCACCCGCACCTGGCGGTCCCATCACTAGGCCAGAAATCACTCCCTCGCCCGAGCAACCACCGTCGTCGAAGCGTTCGGAACCGGACCAGCGATACGTTCCTGCCCAGCCAGCCCCTGTCGCGGCGGACGCAAACACGAATGGCCCGCAGTTCAACGCCGAGCAGCCCCCGGCATCGAGCTCGAAAGCTCATTCGGCACCCGGTCAAGCGACCCTTGCCAGCGCGCCGACCATTCGAACGCCCCCGTCCCGACCTGCGCCGCTGCAGATCCAGTCTCAACCTGTCCTCCCCACATCACTCGCTGCCAATGTGGGCGTGCCGCTCAGCGCTCTTCCCATCCCCTCGCACCAAACGTCCCTCCTGCCCCCAGTGCCCACCTTCAACATGGCCCGACGAGCCTCTCTGGCCAACGGAGAAGCAGCCAGGATGGACGCGTTCATGGCGAAGCAACGGCAGGCGGCTCGCAAGGCGTCGGCTGGTCTGGCGGGATTCAGGCAACCGAGCTTGATCTCACCCGTTCGTTCTCCCGTCATGCCCGGCATCGGGACGGCCAACATGGCGAGGCGCACCAGTGGGCCATACCCGCCCACGCTCAACATGGCTCCCAACGGCGCACAGGACGGACTGCAAGTAGGATACGGCGGCCCGGGATCGCCCAAGATCTCACCGAACGTCCGACCTGCCCCGTCGGCTCTTCACTTGGCGGCGATGCGGAACAACTCGAGAAGGGCGAGCATGCCCGGTGTGGCCGGTCAGCCCGGCGCGGCAGGACAAGTCCAGCTCATTTCGAGTGGACCATTTACTCCGCCGCGGGTTGTGTCCGGCGCTGGTCTGCCCTTGCCAGGCAGCGGCAACGGCAACGGCAACAACGCCAATCGCGAGCTGTCTCCGATCAAGGACCACGAAGACGGATATGGATCCGTCAACCACTTTGTCTTCCCCGATCCTAGCGATCTCACCACCACGTACCTCACCCCGCCGTCGTCGACGTACCTCCCCACCTCATCCGCCGCGACGTACCTGTCCGACGCAAGCTCTGCGTCGTTTGACCTGGAAAACGCGCCGTTCACCCCCGACGGACCTGGCCCGAACCCCAGCTTCTCGTTCGGGTCGGTCGGGACTGGCAGCGAGACGAGCATGCCGGTCATCGGCGAAGCGGACTCGGCGGCGCACGGCCAACTCGACACAATGACGCAGCAGCACATTGCGTGGATGGACATGCAGCCGAGAGTACGGCTCGGCAGTATCGCGAGTATCGAGACGTACACCACAGAGGGCGGGACGACGGTGGACGGCGGCAGTGACGGATGGAACGACTGGGCGAGTTTGGGCGCGGCGCAGCTGCAACCTCAACACCAAGGCGCACTGGGAGCGGGCGCGAACGGATACAGTGGAGGCATGTTGCATGCGGATCTGGCGGGCTTCGACCCGGAGGCGAGGCGAGCTTCGGCGTGAGTACTGATACGGGCCCTTCGCCTCCGTTCCGTACCATCGCGCAACGGTATTTGGCGGCACTCGTGCTGATGACAGCCCCGCCGACCTGCTGCACGACCTTCACCTCGGTCTCTTTCCTGGCAGCGGCAGCAGCAACAACACCACCCCTCACCGCCCTTCACCCTTGGGCAATAACTACGCCCCTGATCCCTTCGGCGAAAACGCATCGCACGACATCGCCTTGTCTTATTCCAACAGCACGAACGGCAGCGGAAATGCATACCCCTTGGCGTCGGGCGGATACTCCTACCCCATGATGGATTTCGCGTCGGGCGATACCGCTTCCACCGGGTCCGGGTCCCTCGGCACCTCGCCGTCAGACCGGTCGCAACACGAGATTGCGCGCTCGCAGAACGGAAAGCCCCAGCTCAACCTGTCGATGTCGGGCCTGAATAGTCAGCGGCCAGTGCCGGCGCGCCAGCACCAGCTGCAGCAGCAACTGCAGCAGGCTGGTTCGGGCGATTCGGCGGAGTCGAACCATACTGTCGTCACGCCGTTCTCGGCCAGTGGCATGACGAGCGATTTTTCGTTTGGCGGGCTGCTCACGTCGGGGAGTGTTGGTGCGAATGGCGATAAGGAGTACGACTGGTTTTCGGCCGTCGATGGTGGGGAGGTGAATGCGTAGAACAAGTCTGCTGGAGGCTGGGCGCGCTGGTAGCGGCAACGGATCGATCGGACAGATGTCTGGGGCGTGCCGAAGAGTGTCCAGGTCCGGATGATAGGGATGAGCGTGAGAGCGGAGGAAGAGTCGTCAACGAAGGGCCATTGTGACATAACGGGAGCTATGCTTGTGAGTGGAAGAAAGTGATCAGGCGAGCGACAGTGAAGAGAGCGTCTGGGTCGTGCTTGCCATCGGGCAACATCGGAAGGACAATTCGTATACACTCGATACACATTACAATGATCTCTCTGGCTATAACGGGCTTGTACATAGGTAGACTATATACTCCGGATGGTGCTACATGCAGACAGTCTGCTATGCGTCCATATTGCATGGTGCCCGGAAGCGTTCTGTTTCGTGGTCGTGTGGTGCATGGACGGAGCGAGGGACGGGGCGGAGGCCGTGGTGCACCTCACTCGTCCGACCCTTGTCCGACCCTTGACCGATGCCTGTCCGATTGACCGACGATACATGCTGGCACTGTGCGGTTGTACTATGCTCTATACTCTACTGGTCTATCACTCTACTGATGTCTATGTGCTCTGCGAAACGTCAAACTACGACGTGGCCCCAAGGCGGGACCGGGTACTCTACGTGCTGCTTAGCCAGTGCGAACTGGGCCGCCTCCGTCCTACAGCTTGGCGCCGTTATGCTCGTTGACGAGCACGTAACGGTATCGCGCCTTGCCGGCGTGCATGTCCACGACCGCCTGGTTGACCTTGTCCATCGGGTACTTTTGGATCCACGGCTTGATGCCCTTGTCGCCGGCGAACTGGAGCATCTCGGCCAAATCGGACGGGGAGGCGATGAAGGACGCGCCGAGGTGCACGTTGTCTGGAGTGAGCAGGGGTCGCGGCGGAGAAGGGAGGCTCGACGAGACACGACGACTCACTCATGATCATCGGCCAGTAGGTGTACTGCGGAAGGACGCCGCCGTCGGGGAGGCCGACGAAGATGAGGTTGCCGCCGGGGCGGAGGAGCTTGAGGTACGCGCCGATGGGGAGGTTCGGGTCGTCTGGGCGTCAGCGTCGAGCTCGGGCTGATAGCGCGAGGAATGAGGACGGGAGGACCTCATACGGGGGTTGGGTCGGCGCATGCTACAGCCCGCAAGGATGTGGGAATTCTGGATGCCGCTACTCACTCGAGGTGGAAATGATCAAGTCCAGAGTCCTCTCCTTGCCCTGCACTGCGGCCTCGGCGTCATCTCCCGTAACGATCACCTCCTCGGCGCCGAGCTCCTTCGCGTCGGCGACCTTGGACTTTCCGTGCGTGATGGCGGTAACAGAGGCGCCCATGGCCTTGGCGAACAGGACGGCAAAGTGGCCGAGTCCACCAATACCCACGACTCCGACGCGCTTGGCGGTCGTGCCGCAGCCGTACTGCTTCAGCGGGGCGTAGACGGTTCCGCCCGCACACAGCATGGGCGCTGCAGAAGCGAGGTCGAGGTTGGCGGGAATGGGGACGGCGAATTGGGAGGGACCTCGCCAGTGGTTGGCGTAGCCTCCGTACGTCTTCTGCCCCGCGGCGGCGGCCTGTCGCGTGAAGGTGCCGTTGTATGTGCCGGTCGAGCCCTTGGCGCAGTAGTTCTCCTTGTCTGCGAATCAGCGCGACCCTCCAAGCGCTACCCAAGCGCTGTGTCTCAGAGACTCACGACCGTCACACCACTCGCACTCCTGGCAACTGTCGCACTGCGCCCCGATACCGACCATGTCGCCCAGCTTGAACCGCTTTCCAGAGTCTCCGCCAACCCGAACGACCTCACCGACAATCTCGTGTCCGACGACCTGCGGCCACTTCTCGCTCATGTCGCCCCATCCCCCCGAGATGGTGTGGAGGTCGGAGCCGCAGATGCCAGAGTAGAGGATCTTGACCTCGATGTCGTCCTCGCAGAACGTCTTGGGCTGGTACGAGATGAGCTGGAGGTTGCCCTCGATGGCGGTGTCGTCGACCGCGGCCCAGCCGACAAACTTGGCGTCGGGGGCGGGAGCGTCTTGCGTGATGGCCATGATGAGAGAGTTGGAGCGGTGGTGTCTTCAGATGGAGATGAAAGTCGATCGACGTGCAGGCGTTCGTATACGTCGCGGCCCGTAATAACTTTTGCAGGAGTGGAGGCGAGGTAGTCATTCTGTTGACACCGATGATTCAGCGGACACGGGTCGCGGAGATACGCCCTGCTCCTGGGCCGATTGGCGGGGTGGAGGGGGAAGGTCCTGGAATCTCGAGGAACGCACACAGCAGCAGGCAGCGATAGGGAACAAAGGGCACACGCCGGAGTTCAGGCTGGTCCGTAAAAGTCGGCACGACGCACTGGTGGAGGTGGGTTTCAAGCGAAGTTTTGGTGGAAAGCGATGATGTCAGCCGCCGTGGGCTGCTTAGGATGCTGCGCTGGGACGGCCGAGAGGGCGATACGAGCAGGGTGGAGGCACCGGAGATCGGGACTGCGAGCGGAGGGCGGCCGCAGACGTCCACTCACGAGCGACTACAAGCAACCAGGCGAGATGTACTAGTAGCCGGCGGCAGGCCAATGCTTATCGCTCGTGTTTCCTCAAAATTACGGATCCGGCGGAGTCTAGACAATGCGGCAATGCCTAGGAGCATTTGCCTGCGCTTACATATGATGGCAGATAAGACATCGCATGGCAATACTCGTATTGGCGGTATGCAGTCGCCGCGCGTCCGATGCATGGTACATCGACGTAGGGGTCGGCGATGCCGCCATCCAACCGAGACTGAACACTGCTGTCATCAAGCGACAGAACAAGAGAGACGTCAGGATCCATGCTGGTGTTTCTGTTCGCGATGCCGATGAAGCGTTCCGCCCTCGAGCAGTCTTCATCTGTCCAAGCCAACCTCGCCAGTCTTTTTTTTTTCATTTTCAGCCAGGGGATTTCCTTCTCTCCCAAGTTGGAGTCTTGCTGCTGCTGCAGTAGTTTCAATTGGACGTGCGAGATGTCAACCCCCGAAAGGGGCCGTAGCAAATACCAGGTGACCAAAGTCATCATGACTCCCGCAACCCCACATTGGGTTCTACCCAGGTGCGCGCAAGGGCGCAAAGGGTTGCGGTACACTGTGTGCAGCATGGCGTCGGACTTGAGTCTTGCATTCGCAAGCGCTGCAGCAGCTGACGAGGCAATGGACGACGGCTGGAGGAGAGAAGAACCGTCCTCACCCCAGCACAATCCATTCCGGACCACTCAGGCGCTGTCGACGCCAATTACAAAGGACAGCTATAAGCAGGACGCGATCATTCCAGCTCCATTAAGTTGGCAGCAGCGGTGAATATGCTTACTCAATAACACATGACAAAGGGCCGGTGTCACTGGCGTTAGACAGAGCGCACCGGCCAGCGATCACTTCTCCGATTCCTCATTTGCGTGAATCGGCGGCTGATCTGGCCCCTCATTGGGAGCTACAGCAAGACTCTCTACTGCCCCGAGTAGCGGATGATCATGTGAAGGCCTTCCGTTCCGACCGCCCGCCCGTTGTATCGACTGTTCAACTCGATGAATGAGCACCGAGTCGCCACTCCGCCACTCAGACGACCCTCTCCGGTTGTTCTGACGCCATCAACAACCACTTGACAGTCGGGCACCGTATCTGTCTCTATCTCCATCTCCCATCTTCCCCCCTGATCACACATCATGACATCCTCGAACCCCATCCAGTCTTCCACAAACCTCTTCAGGCGACTCGCCTGGCAGTCGACCATCACGCTCTCCATTCGACTCGCAGACGACACCCCGCGCGGCCTCAGCGCCGGTCCTTCAACCGAGCGATACTATGTGAGTATTCATGCGAACTTTCTACACATCCCTAACATGTCCATTGCCCCCTCTGTTAATGATTGTCTTCATTCGAGGGGACGCCTGCCGGACGCCTGCCGGGGACGCAGCACTGACTGCAGATGCAAGCGCCCCGATACACCTACCTCCCTTTACTCATCCCCGAAATCCGAGAGAACCTGGTCGAGCTCGCATTGGATGATGCACAGTTAGACGAGCTGGACGAGTCGGGCTGGTGGTTTGAAGAGGAGCAGAGTGAAGAGAAGGGAGGTTTCATCCCACAGGGACCGTGTAAATGGTACGCTCGGTGTTGAAGAGGCTTTCGCTGTCATCAATGCGTTCCCTTGCTCCACGTCACAGATATCGGCTTCTCAATCCGCTGGGTGGTCTTATCACCATCTCTGCAGGACAACGGAATGAAGCTTACGCTAGGCACTGGCCTTTGGACCTGATAGAGCTTCACAGCACCATCGCCCACCCACGCCCCTCCTCGACCACACCCCCGAAACACCCCACTCTCCGCTTGATCCTGCACCTGGCATCACCTCCGGCAGATAAGCTGCTCATGCCCAACACGGTCGAAGCGTGTCAGACTCAATACATCAACGCGCTGAAGGAGGCCGACTTTGTCCGGTGGAGGAACACGAACAAGGTGACAAACATGCGGAGAGCGGATCTGGAGAGCGGATGGGAGGGGATCGTCAAAGGTGCGTCTTGGTTATGAAAGTGTTGCGTCAAAGAGGGGGTCAAGGCAAGGGAGGATACGACCTTCAGAGCGTGCGCCGGCTCTCAAGCTCGGGACGGCTCTCAAGTGCTGGAGCGGCGAGAGCGAGGGGCGAGCTGGAGACAGCATTGAGAACATCGCGCGAGGTCGCCATACAATCTCACCTTTCCACAATCTCACATCCCACGTTGAACACCCCTTGGTAGCTCAGCTCGTGGTGGGAGCTTGCCCGTGTCTGGTCGGGTTTCAGGCACGAAGCTCTCGATCACTTCAACCACCAAAAAGCCCCTCTACTACTCGAGCCTCTGCGGCAACGTCGTGTCCCTCTCGGTTGATCTCAATTGTGGAATATGCATGCGCTCCGAGCCACGATGAGCTGACTCATAGATGACCACGACTTGTACACCCGTATGGCATCCCGTCTGATGCCCCTTCCGATTCCGCCTTCGACCCCGCCATCGGGTCTCCCGACAACCCGCCCACCTTCCACCGACCCCACTTCGACGTCCTCTGCCAAGGCCGAATCATCCTACTCGGCGCGAGCTTTGCCTGTCAAAATGTATCTGCCCGATGGCGCACCGGCGGTACAGGAAGTCATACCGCCCCTGACACCTGATGGTTAGACGCGGCAAGCGTTGATTTGACCCGTTGCTGATGAGCAGGCAAACCTCAGACAATACTAGGCGCCCTTCGAGACCACCTGCCGCTTCTTTTCCCCGCCTCAAGTTCGATATCGACACTGTCGACCTTGTCGGGAGGCTCGACTGTCTATCCGCTGGCGGTGCCTCTCGTGCAGGGTGTGGAGGTCCCGCACGACGCGGAGCTAGCGTGGTTGAGCGCTTGCTTGTGTGGCGCGGACGGGTGGTTGAGGATTGGGATTCAGCTCAGAGCGGAATGAGCGGGAAAGTGAGGGCGACTCCAAGAGGCGAAAGGCCTTTCCTACGGCTTGAGAGGACGGGTATGCGAAGACAGGCGCGGCTGCATGGACAACCTCACGCCCAAGAGGCGTTCGATCACCGGACCTAGCCACCAACCTCCACTCGGTGTGCTGATGGGTCATTCCCGCGGCGGGATGCCAGCATCGTAACGTGTCGTCGAGCATGGGTGAAATGGCGCAGCGGATGAAAGGCGAAGTCCATGAAGGAGAGGCGATACAGAAGTGGACTGAAGTGTGACTGCGCGTTGTACAGTCAGCTCTCAGGCTGGTGATGATAGTGCTATGTACGTCTCCACCCGACGGCATCGCAGCAGGTACGAATAGCTGGCTACATATAGGTCGAGACATATTATAATGATTATACGATTCCAACGATCTTCTGCCGATCCACAAACCGAAGTCTCTATCCCTTTAAACTTGCTTTGCCGCCTTGTACCTTCGCAAAAAGGTCCGCAAGTCCTCCAGCTCGGGCATCTCGCGCCTGAGCGCAGCGACATTGACGTTGTACCCGTGTTGGTCAAAGAACTGCCGTCAGCACGTCGACTCGGCGGTAGAGGACTGGGTGACGAGCTCACCTTGGACGAGTCACGAACGATCGGGACCATCAGCTTGACGAAGCGCGCCAAGACACCATAAGTAGTCTGGACCGGCTGACCCAGTTCCTGCTCGTCAGCCTGAAGCGCAAAGCCGTCCGTGATAGGCGCTCGTGTACTCACCTCCTGGAAGATCTGATCAATCTCCTTGACGGTCAAGCTATCGCCCGCCAGTCTGACTTTGCCGTCCATCCACTCCGGGCCTTGCACAAACGCCCGCGCACCCGCCCGTCCGATGTCCGCCGAGCTGATCAGTTGGTGCTTGCGCTCCGGGTGGGTGTAAAAGGTGTATCGCATGGTGACGGTTCGGCCCATCTTGAACAGGAATGGCGAATCCGGCAAGAAGTTCTCCATGAACTGCACGGGCCGGAGGAAGGTGTATCGCAGCGAGGGGATGGACTGGATGTATCGCTCGACTTTGCGCTTGACCTCGTAGCTAGCGTCAGCCATTCATTCGACTGTGCAACGACACAAGCGCAGTTCAGGGGGTATCAGGCAGCATCGACTCACCCAGATATGCCACAGTCCTCCATTTCTCCGTTGTCCGTCGACGAGTAGACCAGGTGTTTCACGTCGAGCGCGACGGCCGCGTCGGCGATTGCTTTTCCTGGGCGTCAGCTCCAGCTGGACAGACTAGATACGGGCCGGACCCACCCTGCCTGAACATTGCTTCATCGTCGACGTATGCCTGACAGCTGAAGATACCGTACACGTCGCCCTTCTTCAGGCCGAGCTCCTGAAGCGCCTCGAGGGGTCGCTCTTGGTGGTCTTTGCCGACCTGAGAGACAGTCACACCAGGCAGCGAGGCCAGTTGTTTGGCCGAGCCGGAGTTTGCGTCTCGGGTGAGGGCGATGATCTTGTACTGGACCACCGGGGTGTTGTGCTTGGTGAGGGCCTGCGCCTCAGTACAAAGTCACGATAATGCGCCGACCGATACGGCTAGCGAACAGACTCACGTTGATCAGCGCCGTGCCCTGGAGGCCGGTCGCAAGGAAGACGACGATGGTGCGCGGGGAAGACATGCCGGTAGCGGGCGAGGTAGGTGCCTGGTCTTAGGTGTAAGGTTGATGAGGAGGGGAGGGTAGGCCGGAGGGCGTAGGCTTTGCGAGTAGCTGAGTAGTTGCGTCTCGGGGTGTGTGTCGATGAACTTGTTGTGAGGGGACTTGGTCGTGTCCAGAGCGGCTGGTATATATACCTGTGAGACGAGCTCGGGCACGACTGAACGGCTGATGCATGCTCGCCCGATGAGGACGCCCTCGATCCCTAAAGCTCAGTCATCCCCGTGGGTCGTACTCCACGCTCAGCGGGAAGCCTGAGAAGCCCGAGGTTGCTGATACATGCCCGCTGCTGCAAGCCAACGCAGATGGCATGCGGATGGTGCCTGAGTCATGTCGTTGACGATTGACAATCCGATGATGAAGCATGCATATGATCCTGTATCGGTCTCGCATGGCCGCTGACCCATCCTCGGTCGGCTTTGAATAACATTTTGTCTGCGTCACCCATGTTACCAAGGTCATCTTGTTTGTGTATCCACCGTACGGCCCATTGCTGTCCCAAGCAAGCGGGTTCTGTCAGGCACAGACCTACGTACAGTATGCGAGCGGTACGAATGGCATGCATGGCATGCGTCGAAGCGCATGCGTCGGGGCCAGCAACAACTTCCGCCGCTCGTCGAGCTCCTCGGCCGCTCTCGGTGCGTCGCGTTATCGCACATGTCCTCTCAGCCCCTTTCTTGGCGTGGATGCCATGTGACGCAGCGCTGGCCGTGGTCTGCTTTGCGTACGCTGCCATTTGGGCCCGCCCAACGACGGCAGTAATGCTGCGAGGCCCCCGATCAGCATGCTCTCGGTCTTGTGAAGGAATCGACTGAAGCGTCTGCAAGACGCCCAGTCAAAGTTGTACGACCTCGACGACTCATTGGGATGAGCTACTCTGGCCCCTGCATGAAGAGTCTGCCCGGTGGTCGGGTCGGTGCGGCGGAAGGCGAACGGTGTTTCCGGGAAACGCGAACAGGTAATGGAGCCTCATCGGACACACGCGTCGTCGTGATATCAGCTGGCCGACCGAAGAGGGTGTAAGATACCCGACAGGGGACATTCTTGCATTGCCAGTCTTGAGTCCTGGGTGATATATGAAACGCGCTACAAGATACGGAAGTCTTTCACGACCCTCTTCGCCTTCTCCAGCCTCTCCTTCCTCTGCATCAGGTCCGCTCTGTGCCGCGCCACCTCGCCCGACTCGGCCAAGTACGCCTGGCACCTCTGCGATCCTTCCGGGTGAAATACCCCTAGGTCCCGCACAAGTGCCTGCCTGAAAGCCTTGGCCGCGGGTATGAGGAGCTCGGCATCGATGATCCTGGGCACATTGTCGATGATTCGCTGTACGTCAGTACTGCTCAGCACGTATAGGACGCGCGGCTCGCTCACCTTGTACGCGACCTGCCAATAAGCTCTAGCCTCAGCCATCACCTCCAGCTCCGTCTCATACTCGTCCGTCGGCCTCAATCTGTCAAGATCATCCTCTTTCAGTCCGGTATATCCTGCCAGAGCGAGCTGAGCGAGGAGATCGCGGATCTTGGCTTCACGGTCGACCGGGTCCGGGCTTGCTGACGACAATCCTCTGCTCGGCAATGGAGTCGGAGGCGCCGGGGCGACGACGTGACTCGCAGCGGCATTCTGGGGCGTGTTGGACAGCTTGGGTATAGGCGCGACGGGGCGTAGTGACACGTCATTGCTGTTAGGCGTCTTCGGGAAGGAAGCGGCCAGCGGGAGAGGCCCAGCAGGTGATTTCTCTTGTGCCGGATTGAACGAGAACGCCGGGAAGGGGGCGATATGCCCTGGCGCGACGTTGGACGCTCCGTCGACCGTCGACGACCCTTTGTCCAGGCTGGAACGTGAAATGCAGCCGCCATTGACTTGCTGCGGAGTCGCTGATCCAGCAGTCGACGTCTGGCGCCTCGCCTTCAGCTGGGCGAGTACTTTGTTCCGAACATCGACGAGGTAGTGGTCGTTCATGGTGAACGGACGATTCTCGAGCTCAACGAGCTTGAGCACCAGAGTCTGGGTGTTCTCACTGAGGATTTTGAGCTGCTCTTCGATGCTCGCTCTGGGTGTCAGCGCGAACCTCGCATCTTTCACGCGACTCGCCTGACAGCCTCAGACAGATGCCGTTCCTTGTATCGCCCGAACACCTCGTCCACCATGATGTCCAGCACGGCATCGAGTAGCGGTCGCACGGCGAGCACGAGGTCTTGGCTGAGCCGTTTCCATGTAGACAGGAAGAGCTTGATGAGGGCGGCCTTGGCCGGGAAAGGGATGTTATTGGGGAGCTCTCGGGTGATAGATCTGCGAATGAGCTCGTCGAGTCGCGACAACCAAGACTGCGTTATGGCTCACCGCTCGATGTGCTGCCTCACGTCGTCCAAGTCCATCTCCTTGCCCTTTTTGCCGCTCGTCCCCAACCTTTCATCCTTGATTTCGTCAATGTCACCCACGGTACCCGCCCCTTTGGGCGTCGCGTTGAGTTGGCTCTTGGTGAAAGGCAAGAACCGGGGCGCTGTCGCCCATACTTCGGCTCTGAAGTGCTCGTATGATGCATGACGTCCTGCAAAAAGGTCTCGTAGCCAGAGCGTCCGTCTGCGCAATGTTGAACGCCAGTCGTGAAGGTGTCGATCATGTAGATCATGTCGCCCTGATAGTTGTTTGAAGGAGGGTCGCCAAGTTCGGTGAGTGCGTTGGAAATGCCATTGTACTGGATGTTGATTTGCTCGACGAGGGATGGCAGTCTACAGTGAGCGTGACGTTCCTTCTCGAGAACAATCACACACTTCTGCCCGATGAAAGCCAACAGGCAATCACTGAGAGCCGCAGACAGCTTCTCCGTGCCCATCCTCTCCTTCCATCTTGGCGATAGCTTGCTCCAAGGCGCCGTCGCTTCAAAGAAGGCTTTCTCATTGTCTCTCGCCTGATCGAAGGTAATGCCGCCCACAAGCTGGGTCGCTGAAGGCTGTCGAGTGATCTGTCGATAAGATCCAATCTGTTGTTTCGGCACGCCGGACCGTGCTCCCACCGACTCACGTAGTAGCCATGATGCAGTACCTCTTTCCGATTTTTAAACACCTTGACCCATTCCTCCGTCTCTCCACTCTGCAACGTGTCCGGCTTGGTGAGGATGCCAATTGTACGGATCCCGTTTGGGTCCGCTTCTTGGGCCAGGGTGAGGGCCTTTTGATTGTTGAGGTCATCTACAGAGTTAGACGCCAAACGGCGGGTCACGCTGCACCATGGGTCTACTCACCTTTCATCGTCGCAACCACCAAGATCAAGCAGTCTTTTTTGGTCCGGAGATATCGAGGACAATGACGTTCTTCGAAAACGCCAGCGGCTTGGCCGAATCAAGGGAAGTGGAGGTGAAATCGTGGTCGGCGAAGCTTTGCCAGGGATGGGAGGGGTGTAGAATGGCAAGCTGAGCTCGTCTGATTGTGCTCTCAACCGCGGCCGGGTCGGTGAGGGTGGGGCCGAAGTCTACTCCGGGCTTGCTCCCTTGGGTCTGGTGTCAACGTCCACTCCTAAACCAGATCGACGGATCTCGGCACGCCGCTGCCCAAGCCTCATGGAGGCGAGAACTTTTAGCGGATCAGGGACAACAGTGGGCGAGGGACAAGGCGCGAGTTCAACCCACCTGCTGACCAGCTTCCCATCGGATCCGTACGGCACACTGCCACGCCTTATCCTCCTGCCTCAGCCGCACCTCGATGGGCGCGCGAGTGCAGGTCCCCACTGCCCTTGGCAAGGTTATCTAGACTCAGCTATGCCTTGCACACGTTTCAGACGAGATAGGCTCACGCCAGAGATGGCTTCGATCAGGGATGACTTGCCGCTAGACTGATTGCCCGCGACGACCAAGTTTGGGAGGCTTCGATCAGCAGCGAATTGTTGGGAGGCTACAGAGACTCACTCTACGTCCAACGAAGCTCCCGTTGACCTGATCTCAATAATGAGCCCCATCAACCTCTTCTTTTTGAAGGCGTAGACCGAGTCGTTCAACCCGACGGCCACAGGCCCCTCGATCGGCATGGTGTCAAGCCTAGTTGACGACATAGGGTGGGCGCAGTGAGAATACTCGAAGCCGTTGGACCGGACGCCGAATGTGCGTCGGGGGTAATCAGATCGATGAGGAGTTAAATACATGTCCCCACAGCTCTCGCTCCTCAGGTAGCAAGTTGGGCATTAATCGTCGAAGAATAGGCTGATGGCAGCCCCCTAGCGTTTCATCATCGCTCCCATTTCATCACACAATACGCCTGCGTCGTGCATTGACCGAGACAAAGTCCGAAGCCTCCGTCTAGCTATCGTACGACATGAGACCGGAGGTGAGAGAGTCATCATGCTTGACAGATGTGAGATGATGACCCAGTTTCGTGTGAGAGTAAAGTGAGAAGGCGGTAGACTGGCGGTCATCGGCGTCGACGGAAACAGATTTTGTCTCTTCGCGCATTGGCTCTTCGCATAGCTCTACTCTCACTCCACACACCAACCGCCAGAGTGTATGTGTCTACGTACCGCTGATTTGACGACGTTCAGACGCATGGAAGGAAGCTACGCGCAACACTTCATCATAGGCTTGACCCCGCTCAGCTCCCGAACTCGCGGAGAGGATGGGGTGTACCTCGGTCTGTTTACACTGAATACAGAGCAACAGCAGGGCGAGGTCCGTTCTGGGCTCGCAAATGCACGCTGCACCAATGGTCACGAAAGAGATTGGCGGGTATCTCTCATCCATGTCATTATACTCTATGTTTCAAAGTCCGTACTGTCATTGTCCATGCTTTTACTAAGCTACAGAGAGATCAACCTAGGGAGCAGCAACCCTGACGGCCGCCTGAAGGCCTTCCCAGTAACCAAGAAGCTTCGCTCCGTTGGTCTCAACACATTCGCCATCCTTGAGGTCGAAGCCCTTGATGCAGGTCTCGACCTGGCAGGCACCTCGCTGGCACGAAGCAGTTGCGACGTTGGGCAGCGCCGAGCAATCTTGGCCAGTCGGTCGACCTGCGAAGGGGGTAATGCAGCCACCGCCTGCGTTCGTTAGCATCGAAGCTCATGTGACATTGCGATGCACTTACAAGCCTCCAGGTCAGAAGAAGTGTCAACGCATTCGAAGCCGAGCGCAGTTCGTGGGGCACCGGGGATTCGGCACGCCTCAAAGCCGGTCGGGCACCTGTTCAGGCTGTCTCGGCCCAACAACTCTCGCTTCCTGGACGGGATGCCGGAGATACAGGTAGTCCCGGGAGCCACACACGAAGCACCGCATCGGACGTATTGGACACCGTTGACAACCGCACAGGCTGAGTGATCAGCGAGACATAGATGTATGTGGGATCCATTGCTCACTGTATGTGCACCCTCCACAATCGGGGACAGAGTTTGCGGGGTATTGACAGGTGGTGCCGGTTTGGAGAACCTGATGCATTAGCGCAGAATCACTGACATAGCTATTGATGAGATCTGCTCACAACAGGAAGGGCGTTGGAACCGGCTCTGGTGATGGCACCAGCAAGACCCCCTACGAGGTTGAGAACGGGGGCTAAGAGGCCTTGGTTCGCGGTTACCACAGTGTTAATCCTGGTCAACGAGGCGGGGGTAAGGGCTCCTGCTTCGGCACAGATACAGACGCTGCCATCAGCCGGGGCTCGAGTGGGATGCCGTTGCCATATCCACTAACCCTCTCGCTACCACGACGGTCAAGACGGTGAGGTCGACCGGAGCGCAGGTCTGCGTGCTAAGCACGGCACTTTGCCTCTGCTCGAGGTGGCTCCTAGCGACGAGGTGACCGTCGCGGGCTCCGGTCGACTCGAACAAGCCTTGAGCATGGGCGTATGATCCCAAGTGAAGGGCGACAACAACGCCCGCGAGGAAGGAGCGGAAGGCCACCATGTTGAACTGGATGCTGGTCGCGAAAAGAGTCTAGCGGGGGAGTCCGAGGGAGAAGCAAGTCCAGACGAAAGAGAGTTGAGAGGGGTGAGTTATGTCCGCAGCCTCTGACCCATCTCTTATAGGGGGTGCCGGACTGCTTTGTTGTTATCGCTCGACAGCAGTTGTTGATTCCCCTGCCGTCCGAAGGTACACTACAATGTCTCGCCTGATGAGCATGATTTGAGGGGACCGATCAACTCCCTGGTCTTCATGAGCTATCCTCAGCCACATGAAAGGTTGTGTGACGGCCAGTGAAACCGGGGACTGGCACGCCTGACCTGCATCACGACCCAGCAATCCAGATGAACGGTATCAGAGCCGTGCGTAAAGGGCCTCGGCGCACCACAGGGTCTATGGAGCCATCTCGGAGGGACCAGGCGGCACAGGCGGCTCGGAAGTCAGCGAGAGCGATCGATCGATCGAGGGAGCGAGAATCGGCTGGCGTGAATCAGTCCGTGGACGGCACAGAGGATGATGATCAGGCCATCAGATGGCATTGATGACTGTTTACATGAGTGTCAGCGTGAATCAGGTCCGCAATCAAGCTTCAGCTAATGCTACGTCGAAAGCTGCCTGGCCGGACCGCTCTCACACAAAGCTTGTGCCCTACGATGTCATCTAAAGCGCCGTCACGCTCGTCCCTTCTTGTGCGTTACCCGCCGCGCAGGACCTCCTTGTGCTCGAACATCATTCAAACACTGGTGAATGAATGACGGCGAAGTGAAACGTCGCTTCTTCATTCAAACCCTTTCAGCTCCACCTGAATGTCCGTGGCCTGGTCTCTGGCGAGGTGCACCGTTTCCTACACGGTTCGCCATGCGAGCTGAGTCAAATATCGGACATTCATACGCCTCATGCGAGGAGTTTAGGGTTTCAGGTGTTGATCCTCGGCTCTGTGGACGAAGTCCCAGGCAGAACGGCAGTATTTCCACCGGAATAAAGCGATCAGCACGCCACGGATTGACCCGTGGGTACATGCGCAAGGTGGCGCACGGATATTAACGGCAAATCATAAGGGGCCTCATATTCGCGTCCTGATGAATAGCTCAGGAGCCGGGGGTTTGGCGTTGAATGCTGCGCCGGAAATAAAGTATAAACCTGTGCCTGACGTTCCCGACCCCGTCACATGCTTGAACAGCGTGTGAATGTCGAAACGCCTCATGCGTCCCTCATCTGAAGCGATGCCCCGCCTCTCCTTTTCCTAAACGGCAGATGCATGCCGAGCTGACCGCGACCCCGTATGCGATCATAGCTTGTCGCATCCTCGCATGGCCCAGACACGGGGACACTTTCCCAAAGCATCCCTTGACCGACTGGTACTTGTAGGACCATCAATTTGTTCAAGAATCCTTGCGTCGGCAGGAAGACCGGCATCTCATCCCTGAACGGCTGAAACATGTTGTGCTCGCGTGGATTATGGGCAACCTTATACACCGCCTTGGTCTCCACATGCCAGCCGATGCCCTCTGTGCTCGACATGCTCACAGCGCCCACCCTCGACACGAACAGAACCGACGTCAGAGGCGGCTTCTCGGGGGGCTTTCCCCGGCTAGTAAGCCAGGTGAATGCATGTCCCTACAAGCACTGCGCACCATGACGCTGCTGACAGTGGTGCGAGCGGCGCACCGTCATGCCGTCGAGCCTAGCGGGTTCCTCAACGCGGAGATAGGAAGTATCTATCGCGGGGTTAATCTGCTTTCCTCTCCAGGGCTCGCCCTACCGCAAGGCGTTATTCCGCTGTCGGCACTTCCTAGGTGACAGCAATCTCAGGAGGGTGGGACTCATAGCGTTTAGGCGTCGCACCAAACAGCACTCGTTCGGGTAAAGGCAAGTTCGATCTTCTTTGGGACCAGATGTGCGGAACGCACCAAGATGCCGCCGGCCGAGTACTGTATTTGTGTCGCTCCTGAAAACACAGCCTCATCTCAATGACCACGACTCTCGAGATCTGACCTTCCGACATATTGCCAGCCATCTGTGGAGACACACCCGCGGCGGCCCCCTTTTTATGGCGTAGGCCTCGAGCAAACATGCGCCGCCAGCGGAGGATGCTGGAAAGGGTTCAGGTCTCAGGCGACGTGTACTCTTGTTTTTTCAGACTTGCGTGGTCCGCTCGCTGTTCATAGCTACGGAACCTACGGAACCTACGGTGCTGTATCTACGGCTGAACCTCCGTCTTTGCCAAACCTGACCCTGACGCGGAACGTCCCATCACTAAGGATGCCTGCCCACCTAGGGGCCATGTGGGATCGAGCGGAACCTGCAGGGTTCGAGCCTGACACTTTCCTGATTGTGGGCCCTGCTTCGAAGCCTAAACCTCAGGGCGGTGCCTGGGCGACCATTCCAGCTTTTGTCCTGAGTAGTTGAGCGCGGGATAGCTGGTTCGAGGTCGAACTGTTATCGGGCGTAGAGATTGGGGATTCTTGTCGACCCACAGTCCTGTGTTTCATCTGATGAGGTTTCCTGAAGCTTTCTGCTGAGCCAATTTTAGGGTGTCGCGGAGCTCGTGAAGCGCCTTAGGTTCGCACAGACCGATCCCATTCTGGTCAGGTGCGATCTCGCTCTTTGATGTGCTATGAGGGGTGGGCGG
>JAHXHD010000044.1:0-10315 GCA_019857685.1 Papiliotrema terrestris | reverse complement strand
CCCCCCCTCCCTCTTCGGCTTGCTTCCGTATGAAGGGCCAGCTGACAAACCAGGACTGAGGAGGACATCTCGAAGAACGTGTACAAACGTCACGCCCAGTCCTTCACCGCTTCCTCACTGGAGATGCTCCTTTCAGCCGCATACCAGGTCTCACATCCCCTACCCACCCGCTCTTCGCCAACCGGCCACTTCTCATCTCGGTTCATTACGGTCTGCATCACAGGCAATGCGGAGGGTGCAGCAGAGCCTATTGCTTGGCAGGCGACAGAACAGGCAGAGGCGATGGTCAAGGCTGGCATCGTGGAGGCGAGCGTTGATCCGGGTGTCGTTAGGGTGCGGAGGCCGGGCAAAGATGAATACATTCCCGAGGTGTTTTACAGGTGAGTGGATGGTCTTCAACCAGACGCGTCGCTGATGGGCAGTTTCAAGAATGAGTACGGCGTCCAAGTTAAGCAGCCCGCCAGACCCACTTTCCCGGTCGAGTACCTCTTCGTTAACGTAAGTCGTCGACGAGGACTGCGGGTGATGCTTACCGTAGATTACCCATGGCTTCCCCAACAACCCGAACCCCCTCTTCCTGTCCAGCAGCTTTCCAACCGAGAACCGGCCTGGACTCAGTGATCAGACCATTGAGAGCGTGATGACGCAGCTGTACAACATCCTCAAACCCGAGGCGGCCAGTATAGAGTTGAACGACACAGCGACCTGGACGGCGAAGATCAAGTTGGAAGTTGCTAGGTGGTTGTCTGACTGGCACCTCGTTGCCTTCCTGTGTTTCCAGGGCTTGTTCAGCCTTGTAGGCCTGCCCTCAACTCGTCCATAGAACTTGCTAATCCCAGGCGGAACAGAAGACCTTGTGTCGCGCATCGACGGTACACGCCCATCCTGATGACGCGATGGCGCTCGAGGAGCTGTTCGCCACAGACGGATGGCAGACACTGCTGACGATCATGACTTCCAGTATAAGTCGTGAGTGATTTTTGCGGGATGCGGCGTCGGAGCTGATTGCAGCGAATGAGCCGAGTGGTAGTCGAGATCGCAACGCCACGCCATCGGCAGAGTTTGACGCCATGCGCGTCGACTCGCCCGTGCCTGGAGGATCGAGCGCGAATGCCGGAGGATCCGCGGGAGGCGGCGGGGGAAGCGCAGGAGGCGAACGGATCTGCCCCCATTGTACGTTCGTCAATGAGCACTCGGGGACAGATTGCGAGATCTGTGGTTTGCCGCTGAGTGGGTGAGGCATTGCGAGGGACACTTTACGTGGACAAGTCGAGACGAGACGAGACAGGCTTGCTCGCGAGTCCGCATCAGCACATGCATCATCAATGAGCTTATGCGTGCACTGTTGTCAATTGCTCATCGGTGGGCTGAGGTATGGGATCCTGCCCAGTCATTCGTCGGTGCTGGACCTCCTCCTTCCATTACAAAGCGCTATCGGTACAACCACTAAGCTTTTCGTCTATGTCGTTAGATCATGCCGTTGCCGATGTCGACGCTGCAGCCGTGACGGCCGTCCTGTCCGCCTCGCTCTCAACCACCAATATCCTCTTCAGCACCGCCAAGACAGCCCGGCACGCCCGCGTCCACTGCTCCTCGCCGCTCGAATCGGCATCTTTCCGACTACCGTCCCGATCTTTATCAGAAGCCGCTTGCGAAGATCCCAGGCCCATGATGGACATGGAGGACAGCGTCGGCATTTGCATAGCGGAGAGGCCGGGCAGTCGGATGGAGTGACCAGATATCTTGTCTTTGCGGATTCTCCTCGTAAGCAAGCAGCCTGAGGAATCTTGTGGCAAAGGTCGAAACTCACTCGATGTTGTCCACGCCCCAGCCGCGATTATTGGCCCGCCCGAAGTCTACGAGTTGTCTCAGCAGCTCAAGCAGCGAGACGAGGGCGTGGTTGAACCTCCTATTCTGCAGCAGTCTTGCCGGCGACAGATCTGATGAAGCGTATCTGCACGTCAGTAGTGGCCGGCGGAATGAACAGGGGAACGCACAGCTCGTATGACCCCTTTGACGCGGGGATCTCCTCAATCCGGGAGAATGAGCCAAGTGGGAGGATCTTATATCTGTCGTGAGCGTCGTGTACCCGACACAGACATTTTGGATCGAGAGTGCTATGACATAGATCACTCACGTCTCGAAGACACACCCCACCTTCGCGGCTATCCGATCGACGCATAAGGCGACGAGACCCCATCCAGCGTTAATCTCATCCCACTCCACGACGGGGCGTCCGCCCAGCCGCAAGCCGTTGATAGTTCCCACTGATATGCCGCCTCTTCCCGCTGCAGCCGCGTCGAGCGGGACATGCCCTATTTGGAACGCGTCGTTGTACACATTGGCCGATTCCAGGTGAGCGAGGAGTGATTGGGATAGAAGCAGATTTGTCTGTGCTGACGATAACGTCTCGTCCAGTTTGCGGAGCTCCGTCGACAACTCTGCGTGAGAGAGCAAGAAGCTGTCGTAAGGTTACAACCATGTCATTGAGATACCTGTTCAACGGAGGGGGAAGAGGTTTGATGTTCGTGCCGGTGACTCACTCCTCTTCGTCCTTGTCCATCTGTTCCTCCTCCTGCTTCACTCTAGCTTCCTCCCGCTTTGCAGCGTCAAGCTCCTTCTCCTTCTCCGCCAGCATCTTCCGCAGCTTATCCTCCTCCTTGATCAGCTCCTTCTTCCTCCGTTGGAGCTCATCCCACTCGTCGTCTGTGCCCTCCACATCGTACCCCTCCAAACCACTTTCGTCCCGCCCGGCCGATCCCGGCGTGGATTTGCGCCTGCCCTTCTTGCCGAGACCCTCCCTGTTCCGCACGATACCCCGTTGAAACTCGATGTAAGCGTCCCTCTCCCGACTCAACTCCTCCAGCTCCTTCTGCAACTCGAGCTGCAACATCGTCGTACACTCCGTACAGAGCGGATGCGATATTGGCGTCTGGGCGGAGAGAATCCCATGCAGGTTCGCGGCAAGGTTTTGTCCTTGAGGACTGAGGCCCAAACCCGGCGCATACGCAGTAACCTGGCTTTTGGAGTGATTCTCGGAAGTCGAAGGGCCGGCGGAAGGGGACGGGGGAATTATACTGTCAGACAGAAGGATGAACGATTCGCCGACGGAGCGCCCAGATTGAGGAATGGGTATGCCGTTCGACGAGGCCCATATCTCCGCTGATGGGCGCGATGATGGTGGAAGAGAGACCAGCTTCGCATGAGGAGGAAGGGTTGAGGGTTGAGACGCGGACGGAAGGGCCGAGGTGATCAGAGAATGAGCGGAGGGTGTCAAGTTGGTGATCGACGAGTCAAGCGCCAGTGGCTGCGTCGATCAGCTTCGACGCGCTTCCAACCTTTCCTGATGGCCCTCACCTGATGACAGCGTTGGCATGTATGGCTGTCCTCGCTGTCCATCGTGTATGTGTGGACGGGAAAGGCGAGAGGGAGAATGACAAACGTCACATCCAATGAAGTCCGGCTAAAAGGCTAAGCGCGATCTTGAATTGTCAACATGCCCGTTGTGCTATGGTCAACTCTGCGCGGTACATCGCTCGGTCAAACTACCTGCCATTATCTGTAGTGCAAGACCCAGAATTGATGAGGGGTCCAGCTTGGCGGGGCCCGTCCTGACAAGGACATTCGCCCTCCTGGGCGCTTCGGATCATGATTTAGCCAGATCCGCCCCGGAGGCATCCCGATGCCTGCCGTTGAGACTCCTGCGACTTTCACGTCTCTCGCGTCTGATGACGCCGCTCTTACAGCGAACGACACGCAGGTGGACCTCGAGACAAAGAGCACCCTTGCGATCTGATTGACTAGAATACATCTGCATTCGTTCACGGAGGAATATTACCTGTTTGTCCTGCTCGACCCCAGGGCTTCAAGCCAGCCGTTGCCGCAGTCAGACACATCTGAACTCTCAATCTCGTTGGCTAGACACTGGAAGAGTAACAGAGTACCCCTCCTTGTTCGCTTGCATGAACCTCAAAACGAGCGACAAACGCCCGACATGCCCGACGAAGAAAAGACTCGATTGCGAGAGGTGCGTCAAACCAGATGACGCAAGACAGAAAGAAGACCTGAGCGAGGTTGATTGAGTGGGTACAAAGGATGTCGCGAAAGCTGCGATAAGCCCTCGGGAACGTGCTTCAGGGCGTGCAGACGTACCGTGAAGTCTGACGAGGCAAATAGGTGGGCGGAGCGGGTCAGAAACCCCAGGGACCTGTGCTGGGCATGCCGAACATCATGGGAGGCTATAATGAGCTAGAGCCTTGTCAATTGAAGATCCACTTACATGGAACCCTGGCGGAGCAAATGGACCGCCAACCGGTGGAAACATTTGCCGGTAGCTGGACATCAGTCGTCCCGCTCCTCTGACTGCACACAGGTGCTCACTAGTTCTGCGAGATAGGATCCCTTGCACTCGCGATCCTCGGAGCGGTTGGAGCTTGTGCCGGGAGTACAGCGACGAGCGCTTCTGGGAGCGGCACTATAGGTGCTGCACCGAACTGAGGGGGAAGTGGCGCTCCGACGTGATACGCTTCTATTTGCTCCGAGTTAGGCCTACCGTTCTTGTTAAGCACTTGGCGGGCGGCATTCAGGTGAATCGATGAGGGGTGAGAAGTGACCTGTCCGCTCGCACTCAAATGCTCAGATTTCTTTTTGCTCTTCTTGTAATAGCCCTTCGCACGGGCTCTTGGACTGCACGTTGAGCAAGAGCAGGCTGGCGGAGAGTCACAAACCGGACACACGCCAGGTGAGGACCTGTCACCCGGCTGCGCGTGTGCTGCGCCTGTCGAGTTGCTATGGCACTTGCTTGACGTTGAGGGGTACGGTGAAGAGCGCGGAGAAGACGCTTGCATGGAAGCCTCGGTCAGAGACCTCCAGGAATCGATCCGTTTATGCTGGTTTATGGTCAGGTATCTTGATTGGTTCGGGGTTAGTGGCGGACGTTGAGGTGTGTGTTTGGGCGCGACGTGCTGACGCGGGTGAGTGGGGAGAGCATGCGGCATAACGAAAGTGAGTCTCGATTTCCTGCTGGCAATGCTTGTGATGGTGAAGTCACAGTCAGATCTGCTTGATGCTGGCGGTATGCAGGGGTCGCAGTAGGCAGAGGTAGGCGGGGTGAGAAATCGAGGTGAATACGACGATATGGAAGTGTTGTGCTGTCCCTCTTGGATCATCGGTGAAAAGAGGAGGGTGAGCAGCCAGCAAAGGGGGCTTCGGGCCGCCGAAGGCTTGCGCAGATGGCGCAACCCGATCGCCACCGGATGCCTCAGACAGCGCTCGAATGTCCGAAGTGAAGGCGGGCGGTTAGATATCGGTGCTGTCGCCTTCACGGAAACAACTGGCAAACGCGACGAGAGAAAGGGTCCCAAAGGACGGCGTCCTCGAATAAAGCGAAGAGCGACTTGATTTGGCGGGACAAAGGAGGACTACGGGCAGACGAGGGATGGTATGCGAGCGCGCGGGCAGTCCGGCCGTGCCCGACGGGTTCCGCACCTAACGCAAGGCTGGTCTGTCTGAACGGGATGGACATGGTGAAGTCAAGATCGGTCTCTCGACCTCTTAGAGGACATTGCTTCGCCATGGACAGTCTGCGAGTATTTACGTGTGCTTAGTCCCTAAAGGCCTTCCGCGCGCTTAAAGCGCCTGGCAGGTTTGGCGGAGCGGCTTTAGAAGGGGTTTGGCAAGGACCCCGGAATGATCGACTGCACGAGTTCAAAGGAGGCAGAGCGATCAGGAGCGGTAGGCGGAGGGCTCAGCATACTCCACAGCAAGCATTAAGGGAGAGGAGCGGCGCTTTTCGGCTTATCTTAGCCACAATCCCACTGTTCTCAGGGAGCTATCGGAAACCAGACGTGGCTCTCTTGGCCGCGCTTTTCAGAGACGATTGCTTCGAAGGCCCCGCGTGCGCCAACAGGATCCGACGAGTGGGCTCGGAAAGTCCGAGAGACAGCGATGAGATGGACATGCAATGAGTGGAGGACGCCCACTCGAATGAGCGGATGGCTGATCATATCGTGCTCGAAGACTATATGATCTCAGAAGTGCGTACTGTGTCGGCCCAAAAGTACATTGGCCACCTACAAGTATGCCTGGAGCTCAACAGGAGCTATCAACAGATTCAGCTTGTCAGATTGTCTCACTCAGACGCTGTGGAAGAGTACAAGGCTGCAACGGCAGCGCGTTGTTGTCTGACTTCTCGGTGTGACGCAATTTAGCAAGCTTTAGCTCGCAATTTCGTCCTCCTTGGGTCTGTCACATCCCGGTGACCCACTTGACTGCGAATAATGACAGCTGCAGACTAAAATGTATATGGCATGAGGGATTTACAACGCTGACTCCGCTCACCCCGAGCGCGGTCGACCAACACGCAACATGGCGACTGGATTGCTGGGCTGGACAGGCATTGGTGGAAGAGAACCCTCTGGGCAGGTGCCACCGGGCCGCGAAAAGGGGATCCACCGGCTATAAACCATATTCAGCTCAAGATTCGTCCTGCCCTTCCGTCAAACACCTACCATACCCATCACCCCTCACACCATGCTTCATCTCCTGCCGTTGTTGCTGATGGGCCCAGCTCTGGGCTCTCAGCAACCATGGCAGACGACCAAATCACCTACAACGCGGCGTAAGTCTTGAGATCGTGCTAATAAAGCATGATGCGAGGTGGTCTTGGCTAACACGTGCCAGCTCTCACAGGTCGTTTCATGCACATTACCGACTTCCACCCGGATCCACATTACAAGGGCGGCGCCACGTTCGAGTCAGGATGTCATGATCGACCGAATAAGGGCAAAATGGACGTCGAGGACGCGTTTGATGAGCTGGACGAGCTCAAGGGCGGAAAGGGAAAGGGAAAGAGCCGAAAGAAGGACGAGCTGTCTGGTCCATGGGGATCCGGAGTCTCGTGAGTGGTTGATGAGCTGCATCAGGACTGGTGGAGTCCTTCCGTTCGACTCAAAGCTCACGATAGCGACTGTGATGCGCCCATGTCGCTGGTCAACATGACATTTGACTGGATGAAGAAGGAGTGGGCGGACGAGGTGGACTTTGTGGTGTGGACGGGAGACAACGCTAGGTCAGTGGGCGGCTTCATCTGACCCAGCTCCTTCTCCACCCCGCACCGTGTCATACAGCTCCGAGACTGCCTTGCACGGCTACCTTAAAGCTCCACATATCGGTTGCTTGCTGATGGGCAGACACGACATAGACAGAAACTACCCCCGTACTCCCCATGAGATCTTCGCCCTGAACTCGATGATGGTAGACAAGTTTAGGGAAACGTTTGGCAAGGAAGTCGTGATCGTGCCTTCCATAGGTAACAACGACATCTACCCCCACAATGTTCTCGCACCTGGACCTAATGCCGTGTCGTCCGAGTTCCTGAGGTGAGAAACCTCCGTGCCCTGCTCGGTGGGCTACTGACACCAGGCTGTGGAAGCACTTCATCCCGGAGGATTTCAGGCATGTCTTCGAAAGAGGAGTGTACTACTCGGTCGAGGTAATCCCGGATAGATTGGCGGTTATCTCGCTCAACACGCTGTTCTGGTACGATGCCAATACCCGTGAGCTGCTGCAGCCTTCCATCCGGGGGGACGATCGCTCACACCACAGTCGTAGACGGATGTCGGGACCGCTCCAATGACCCCGGAGCGCTTCAGATGGACTGGCTGGAAGTGCAGTTGAGCGAGTTCAGGGAGAGGGGGATGCAAGTTTGGCTGTCAGGGCACGTCCCGCCCCACTTGGGAGTGTACTTCGACAATTGCTGTGAGCTCACATTTTGCGTTATCGGGGTGCGGCTGAATACAGACTTGCGATACGGTGACTTGGCTCTGCGGTACCAAGATACGATAGTCGGCCACCTTTACGGCCATATGTGAGTTCCAGCATCGGATTCGTGGTGGCATCCAGCTTACGTGTAGGAACATCGACCACTTCTTCTTCATCGACGTGGAAGAGTTGGAAGCGAGCAAGATCTCTGCTTTGAAGGCGAACATGTCTGCCTCGCTTGAGTCTAGCTTTGCTGGTCCCGAGCTGCGACATGGACCGCACCTGGCCTCGTCTGGACGTTACAAGACCACGGGACGAGGTTTCAACAGCGGACTTGTCAATGATCTGAAGAGGGATTTCGGAGACATGCCGGGCCCGCAGAGACTGAAGAAGAAGGACTATGCCGTTGTTAACGTCTCACCGAGCGTTATCCCGACATACCTCCCCGGCATCCGGATCTTCTCGTGCGTCATATTCGGGCAGCTGCTCGTTGTCGCGCTCACGGCAGATACAACATCACAGGCGTTGAAAGACCAGGTGAAGAAGAGTCCCCTTACGAGGCCTTGAAGCGCAAAGGTGGACATCGGCATAGAAAGCCGAAGGACGACTGCTCCCTCCCAGAAAACGAGGATAAGCCGCATTGCGTGTTCAAGGACTTGCCCCGGTTCTACAACTCGTCATCGCCAAGCCGCGCCAACAAGCCGCTGACTCCGCTCGGATACGTACAGTTCTACCTCCCGGACGTCGACACGCACTCGGCGACGCCTCCAGAATGGAAGATCGAATACTCGACCTTCAAACCGGCAAAGCTCATCCCGAACGAGACAGACTCGGTCCAGCCTCCACCAGTCCCTCTCCACTTGTTGCCCGACTACGTGGCCGGTCTAGAGAACGACGAGCAGGCCAGGGCAAACTACGTGAGGCGCTTGAAGAGGATCAGCCCGTGGAAGATGAAGGATTTGACAATTGGGAGCTATATCAAGCTGGCTAGAAAGCTGGTCAGCGAGAAGAAGATGTGGAACAAATTCACTGAGCTTATGTGGGTCTCTGAGGCGGTCGCTATCAGAGAATTGTCGCTGATGCGCAGGTTTGTCTCGTCCGCGTAGTTGCGCAGTCGAGTTGTTGTACCTTTCGTCAAGCCTGTCAACCCCCCGCCATGTCATCTGTTCCTGTTCACCTGCACCCAAAGCTTGCAGTCACTAACCTGTTGCTCAGGGCGTGCGTCGTGCTATCCTGTCCGCATGATGCAAGTCGCTTGGCCCTCCTTTGTGTCGTCCGGAGCAAGGAGCATGAAAGGAAGGCTTTCGGGATACCCGTGCCTACGTTCGCCTCAGTAGCGGTGCCGCTGTACATTGCATGGTGTCTCGTTAGCTCCGATTCGTGGACCATCAACAGCGATCAGTCAATTCACCTCCCACTCGATCGAGCAAAACTGGAGGGGCGGAAGTGATGCCGCTCGATGGCACTGGACGAACGTTCGAGCAGCTTACGCCAACAGGTGGTGAGCCTTCTGCTCTTGAATGCTGGTGTAAGAGAGCGCTGACGGCAGCTCGTGCCCAACGCGGGATGGCTGGGCGAGGGCGTCACGATTCTGGCCGACTTGCTGGGGGTATGGGACATCTTTGTCCTGATGGCGTTCTTCGTGGTCTTTTGGGTTATCATCCGCACGACGAGCTGCGAGGTGTCGTTCGTGCTGGGGATGCTGTTCGACCTGGGAATTCCACTCCAATACCAGAGTGAGTGGCTTGATGTTTGATTGAGCAAGAGTGCGCGACACGCTGACGGCAGACGACAAGGCGATCAGCCTGATGCACGAGCCACACCTGCAAGCTTACTGGCCGATCTTTGGTCTGGGGAGTATCGCCGAAGTAGCCGGATACCTCTTCTTCCACCCGGATCTGTTCACGCTGGTCGTGTGCATGAAAACGACAGGGTGTCTGGCGTTGTGGTTGAGCAGACGGGCGGATGGGTCCAAGGTGGGCACCGGCGATCATAGCAACCGCTTCTGGCGCTTGGGTGCAGGGTTGACTACAGATCGCGTTGCGTGGCGGCGGACGTCGTCCGGCACGCATACCCCCTATCAACGGATGGGATGGGCGACCGATTCCTCCCCTACGAGACCGGGATTTCCCCGACGCTGAAGCCCGGCTCCTCGCTGCGGGCTACGACCCGCTCATCGTGGAGGGGATGATACACGCGTTGCGGAGGACGGAGAAGGACGACAAACCGAGGAACATGCGGGAGTGGACGAGGGTCGGGCTGAACGATCCGGCAAGGATGGAGAATCGAAGGAAGAAGTACACGGAAAGGGCGTTGAACGCGCGCCAGGAGAGACTGGCCAAGGCCCTGCGAGGGGAGCGTGGATCTGGAATACCTGAAGAGGTGCTCGTAGGTCTGGGCCGATCGTCAGGGGGCCAGTCGGCTCAGACCAGGCGAGATCCAGACGGTAGGCGTGATCATCGTCCGCCGCCGATCACGACAATACCTCCTCGAGATGCACAGAACAATCCGCCTAGACCCCCGGCCCAGTCCAACCCAGCCGGTCCTCCCCATC